>OZ023318.1:17112791-17343776 GCA_964007375.1 Ophion obscuratus | reverse complement strand
CGCTACTCGCTACATTTGTATCGAGTAGCGAAATTTTTTTCGCTAATCGCTACAAATGTAGCGAGTACCGAAAAAAAATTCGCTACTCGATACAAATGTAGCGAGTAGCGAAAAAAAATTCGCTACTTGTTACTAAAGTATCGAGTAGCGAAAAAATTTCGCTACATTTGTATCGAGTAGCGAATTTTTTTTTCGCTACTCGCTACATTCGTTTCGAGTAGCGACATTTTTTTCGCTACTCGCTACAAATGTAGCGAATATCTTTTTTGTATCTCGATACAAAAGTATCGAGGTATGGACATCTCTGGTTGATACATCCGAAAATTTTTGAAAACATTAATTTGAGTCTTCGAAACATTTCACTTCAGTATATGAATCATAACATTATAGAAAAATATATATTTTTCTTTCATTTATTATTTGTTAAATAAATGAAGCAACTCATTAGGGAAGTAGTTTTGTCTCGGATGCGAAATATCCAGGTTTACAGATGAAATGTTAACAGTTTTTTCTTTTATTATTGTTGGGGATGAAAGTCTCTAGTTTTTGAAAGTTACTCCTTGAAACGCATTAAGATTTATTTTACCATGTGCGTGGACGTGACATTTTTATTATATTCAGTCGTCGCGTACATTATTCACTGAAGTATATATAAAAGAAACCGATAGAAACAGATAGAGGGTGGAAACCGATCAAATCCCATACATTCCGATACATCTCTATAGAAATTGGATGTGTTGTCCCTACACCTATCGGATTCTATCGGATTTCAGGAGGTCTATCGAAATTTCGCTATGAGAGATTATTTTTGAGGTAATAAAATAGAAAAATATTTTTTCTCAATAACACTTGTTTACGGTTAAGAGGCAAATTTCCTTATGAAATAATACTTTAGAGACTATTATATAATTTATTTCAAAAACACTTCTTCCATTACTACAACGTTGTGATAAATATGAACCATAATTTTAGATTTACTCTTCTCATACGTAAGTTATTTTTGTTATATTTTAGTCTCAAAAATATTCTGCTCTCTACGAATTTATTTCGCTTAACATGAAACAATATTTACAGACTTTTGAACAAACATTGTTCCTTGATAATCATTTCATCGTGTCACTTTAGGAGCTATTTAACTGTGATGGCTCAAAAAATTAGCTATTCCTTAATAGCTTTTTTTAACTTTCATGTATCAGTATACATTTTCTTTTGCTCAAAGGTGCACTTTGTGTGTGTACGCTGAAAGGTACACTTATAGAATAGAAACCATTTTTTGTTGTTGCATATAAATGTATGTTTATTTAACAATTTATAATCGTGTAGTCATGAAAAAACGTATGTCGCTGGCGTTGACGATTATCGCTCTCCAGATAATTTAAAATAAATTTTTTTTAAAGTTCCTAATCCGTATAAGTGTTATCGCCCGTAAAAAAATTATAAAAAATGTATATGTACATTTTTTAACACGCTTTTTTTAACGTACTAAGAAGTAGAATTTTTTTCTTTACCAAGTCACCTACATGCGGCTATAAATAACAGTTTGGGGTGCTCATCTTTTTAAATGTTTAACACATTCTATGAATTCAGTTTCATTAACCGTATTTTATTTGGCACAATGGTAATTAGAGAAATTATTGTCACACGTTGATATTCGGTCACAGGATTTGTATTAAAAAAATCTAAGGTTGTTTTACTGTAAATTAAATACAGTCGATATGTTAACGGATTTGTGCGAATTAAACATTATATGTCTAAATTTCGAGCGCTCCAAGCTTTTATTTATAGACACATATAGACGACGTAGGAATTTTTTTTAAATACTTTTTAGTACATTATATACAAGCTTGTTCTTCAAAAATATTTTTAACATAGAAATTATTTTCTACTTTTTAGTCTTAAATTGATTTTACGAGAGCTCTGAAATTTTTGAAAAGAAGGATCAATCCGTCAAAACGAACCCATATTATTATTGGTAGATTGCTCTAAGTAGTCGGAAGTGGGTGAAATATCGATTTTGGTGGTGGGTGGGGCCTTAACAGTGGTCGGGCCTTAACAGGTAAAAGCTGAAATTGATTTTGCTCGGAAACGAACGACCCCCATTCACAGACGAAGTTTTAAAAGCTCATAAAAAATATTCACTTTACTTATACTTTGGCCCGATTACGACAATAAAAAACGTGTTTTTCAAATACTTTCGCAAAAAACGACGCTATTTTGTTATTTTTCGATATAAAATAATCATTCTAATTCGGGCGATATCGACAATCGTACAGACTACGAAACGTTTTGAAATTTTTGTTTCGGAATACCTGGAGAGCGCAATTCAACAACGCCAGTGACATACTTTTTTATGCTTTTACACGATTATCAATTGTTAAATAAATATATATTCATATGCAACATAAAACAATTGTTTTCTATCCTGTAAGAGTGTACTTTTAAGCGTAAAAAAGTTTGTACCCCCTTGTAAAAATCCATATTTTTTGAGCGATCACAGCACAATAGCCCCTTCATTTTCGTATATATTTATTAAATTACATTCAGTTTGTACGTAATTCATGAAACCCGTGATTTTCAGTTATGTGAGCTTCAGAAATGTATTGCTACGTGAGATATTCGGATGTTAAAGAGTACGGCATCATAGAGAGTGAAAAAATACATCACTTCAAAGTACCTGTACAAAAAAATAAATTGTACAAAATTCGTTCGGGGCAAGGATACCGGGATGCAGCTATTATCTGGGTTGAAGGTACTGAATTTGAGGAAATTAGAGCCACCACAAACATGTTTCCAGTAAATAATAATATCATAAGCTATAAGGGGACGTCCATTAATTACGTGAGATGTTTCTTCTTTAATTTGGGAGCCCCCTCTTCCGCACGTGAGATTTTTCCATAATTTTCAATTGATCACATTTGTTCGATATCTTCATGTATTTTGCTTCATAGCACTAAAAGAGACGCACTGATAGCGTGTTCTATCAAATACTTTTTTTTCGGTGACAGAAGAAGAGAGAATTGATACTACGTTTAAGGTGTACTATAATGGCTCTAATTTAGTGTTATTTAGTTTTAAAAAAACGCGTCAGGTTAGCGCTCCGACATCACTTTCCCTACTCGATCCATGGGCAACTTTTCTCCAAAGAATATATCATGGTGAATAGAAAAAATATTTGATTAAAAAGAATGAAGAAAATAATGAAGCAATAACTTAATTAATGCTTAAGAATAGAATAAGATATTAATAAGAACATTTGTTTATTTTTATTTCATAAATAGCAATCGTTGTAAAACTCAATATATATTGGGCTTTGAAGCAATTATTAATAATAATATGACCTGCTAAACGTATTAATTAAATTAAAAGTGGAAAAATTCTTTGTCCGACTGTTGAAACAGATGTACAGTCACTGACAAAATCCCAGTCAAGCACACGTTATTATGGACGAAATTGACTTTCATTATTATTAAAAGAGGTAAATTAGAATGTCTAAGTGTTGATGTATTATTATTGAACTATTTGTAAGGCTAAACATTCGTCCATTTTGGACTAACTGCTTACCCCACGGTTCATCCATTAATACCCTAATAAGTCTGTTCTTACGAAATTTAAGAAATTTTCTTAAATTTCTTAAGTGTTCTTTGAAGCGCTGTTTCTGTGGGAAAAATGGTCGTACAGAGATTTGAGAAAAGCATTTTTAAGCTTAAAGTTTTCGGTCTTGAATTATTTGGCAAAGTATTTTTGTGATCTACGGTTATCGCGTTATCATAAGAAATAGCACGCAAGACAAAAATTTTCCAAATTTTTTTGTTTTTTTTTTCTCAAGAGTCCACGGGCTTGGCAATTTTTTCTCAGTTAAATCAATACATTGTTCAGTTAGCTTCTATATCGAGC
The DNA here is from genome assembly GCA_964007375.1 of Ophion obscuratus. Lineage (NCBI taxonomy): Eukaryota > Metazoa > Arthropoda > Insecta > Hymenoptera > Ichneumonidae > Ophion > Ophion obscuratus. Next base: position 17,339,882 of record OZ023318.1, on the reverse strand, counting down.
TTTATTTTCATTTTTGTTGGTCTCTCTACGTCAATTTTTTGCTGAGATATCCTACTTTGTAGGAAAGAGGATCCTTTTGCCTTTGATCATCGATATCTCAGCAAGCAATGATTGTACAGGAAATTACAGAGCAGTTTTGAACACTTTAATAAATTTCCTACAAGGCCCTTTCATTGATTTTTGTAAATTTTTTCCATCCTCAGTATTGATTTGAAAAAAGTATAAAAACCAAATAGAGTTTCTTCAAATACTTTTTTTGAATAGATGTGAAGGGTGAAAAAAAGTCTCAAGAATCAATGAAAGAGTCTTGTAAGAAATTTATTCAAGTTTTCAACACTTCCCTTTCATGCCCTGTGCGATATGGGTTGCTGAGATATCGATGATCAAAGACAAAAGGATCCTTTTCCATTTGAAGTCAGATATCTCAGCAAAAAACGGACGTAGAGAGACCAATAAAAAACCCAAATAAACTAACTGACCTACGAATAAACAAAATAGAGCTGAATGAACAAACTAACTGACCTATGCATTGATTGAACTGAGAAAAGTGTCCTCGAGCCCGTGGACCCTACAAAAAAACTAAAAGTTCGGAGAATTCTGGTCTCGCTATTTTTTATGATTGCGCGATAACCGTATCTCACAAAAAATATTTGTGGTTTACGGTTATCTCACAAAAGATCTCAGAACTAAAAAATGTCACGACTAGAATGTTGAGGCTTCACAATGCTTTTGTTCTTTCATCTCGATACGACCATTTTTCACACAGTACAGCACTTGAAAAACTACTTTAAAAAATGAAGAAACTTTCTGTTCCTTTAATCCTTTGGAGTAGTGTAGAACGATTGCAGATATTTCACAGAAAATTGAGACGTGTTATTACATTTGTGCACACACACACACACACACACACACACACACACACACACACACACACACACACACACACACACGCGCGCGCGCGCGCGCACGCGCACGCGCACGCACACACGCACGCACGCACGCACACACACACACACACACGCACGCACACACACACACACACACACACACACACACACACACACACCCAAACACGCACACACGCACGCACGCGCGCGCACACACACACACACACACACACAATCATTTTATCCACAAGATTTATATCAAAATATGTTTACAGAATCGTTGGAAGACCTACTAAAAAGAATTGAAAAGGAGCGTCCGAAAGTTCGGCCACCGGCACTGCTGTTATCCGCGTCGGAGATAACCGACAACGACGAAAAATTGAAGCAAGTACGGAAGATAGAGAACAAAACCGCGCTCTTGAAAGCAAAGTTAATGAGAATGAAAGCGGGTGCAGAAACGAAGGTGAGGATACTTCTACAGATATTAATTTTAACGTTAATTTTGAAATATGTTTGTATAAACGACAGCAGTCATTATGACCACTATTGGCCACCGTCTATCTGTCTGTCTACTGACGCCAGTAACTTTAACCATACTTGAAATATTTCTTATTTCTTACATTATCTTTTTCCATTATTTTCGATTGTGTGTAAAGGAAAGGTACACAGACGGAAAATTAAATAATTGATATACAATAGGCACTAAAATTAATGGATACAACAAAAAAATTTAATTTTGTGGTGGTTATCAAAAGCTTGGCGAGAAATGGTCTCAGAGCAACAAAAAAAAAGGATATTCAAGCTTGAAGTCTCTAGTTTCGAGTTTCGGAGGTCAAATATTTTTGTCGTTAATCCTTTCTGAATGACCTTAAAGAGATCAGCGGAAACAAAAATTCAACATTTTTTTGCCTTTTAAAAGGTTCACGGGCTTGAATAAAAAATGTCCATCAATTTCACCTCAAAGATTTTTTTGTTTCATACTTCCTCTTCAATTTGAGTAGTTCATGAGCTTTGTAGGGTGATTTTTCGCTGAGTTATCATCGTTCAAAGCAAAAATGACTTTTTCGGCTTTGATAATTAATTATTCGGGAACTACGAATGAAAATAGCGTTAAATATTTTCATATCATTTCGTCCATCCACGATACTAACTTATTGAAAAGCAGTTATAACAATGTTCGGTATTTCGAGCGATTGTATTTCAGTTTGCATTTGTGAGTCGTAGGACCGCTTAATCATGCCGGTTCGTGGGGCACTGGTGCGGCATTGCCAGGTCAGTTTTTCAGCCAATCTACGGGAAAATGAAAAAATTTCAAAACATACACAGTTTATGAGAAATTTTCGATACTAAGTTGTCGTTAGGTATAATTATTCATTATAACTCATGACTGTTAAGAGCCAGTGTAATCTGGGAATCATTAAGAAGGGCCTTACTTATGCGCCCAGAACATACGGCCGTCTGCAAAAGGAATACCTTAAGTAAGCGTTGGAGCCAAATGAGTGCCCGACCCGAATGACGATCATATTATGATATAGCTTTAGCCAAATAAAAACTATGCGAACTGTGCACGAAGTGCTCGAGCATGTCAACCGCTGAAATACAGGGTGTCCCAGAAGTAACGTACGTACCCGTCTAACATCGGGTAGGAAAAAAAAATCTGAGATGAAAAGTGCTCAGTCATTTTTGGGTCAGACGCATAGATAATTAATTATGAATTAAAATAAATAGCCACCAGGTGCGGGCTACAGCGGAAAGGCAGCGTAGAGGGGAGGGATAGGGGAATGCGTTGTAATTGCGTGCGCCTGAAAATGTGGGCGGAGGGAAAATTCCGAAAGCATGTGTGCAAGTGCACACACACACACACATACACGCACACACGCGTACACACACTCTCAGTTACACACACGTATGCACACACACACAAGCACACAATCTCACACACACCCTTGCACACATGCTTTCGGAATTTTCCCTCCGCACACATTACATTGACCTCAACGTCGGGAATGTGAAAAATGCTGTGGAAATTCTCCACGTACGGGGTTCTTCAAACGTGTTTGAACCCGTTTTTTTGGGAGTTTGAAGAAATGTCGTGGGGGAAATTCTCCACGTACGAGGTTCTTCGAAAGTGTTTGAACCTGTTTTTCATGATTGGAAAAGTGGGGAGAAGTTTGAAAATTTAAGTGGGAGGGTTATGAGGGAGCTTATAATTTCGTAGTCCAAGCTCAGACTGCAGTATTCCACCGTGACATCCACATCTCTCCAAAAAGAACTTTGAAAGTGCGGGGAAAATGGATCTCTCGAGTATCAACAAAGTCAGCGTGATGGCGGAATTCCTTCCAACAAAGAAGCTGTCAGAACTCCGCGTTCACTCGGATCATCGAATCTCCGACATGAGGGCCGTACAAACCAAGTTTGGAAAACGCTACCTCGCGGACATCGCGGATAAGTTCGCTGTCTTCTTACCAGCGCGACTGGTGAAGGCCTTCGATGAAGATTTGGAACCGTTCGAGCAAATGCGGCAAGCGGCACGTGATCATCGTCTCTGGATGACATACAAAGGTAGAAAATACAACAGCATAGACTTTTTCCAGGTCTGAGTACACATGGTGGAAAAATACGAAATTCGTTGGAACACCATCGTCGAACGGCTGTCTGCATCATCGAGAGTATGCTGCAACTGACGCGTAATAGTCAATTCTACATCCAGTTGTGGAAAATACGTCAGCGTCAAGTTCCATCGTTTTGGAGTATGGTGGAGAAGAGCAAATTCGTTGGTGCAGCATCGTTGAGTGCAACAGCCGTTTGGATCACAGCCGTCTCACCATCGTTTTCGACGTTTTAAGTGTTTGACTATGTAAAAACTTATTTAAAAGAAATGTTTTATCGAAAGTTACGAGAAGGAGAAATGCAAAACAATTTTCGTCGTAGAATAAATGAAGAATACAAATAGTATATATTTTCATCGAAATGTTTTTATTCATTTAAAAAAATCCCTCTCTCACACAACGCTTCGTATACACTCAACCAGCTTTTCAGCGATTTTACATTCTCATGGGCGCAGTTGTATTTCGTGTTGAAGGAATGATGGGGGCATTTCGAGTTTGTGATTTTCGGCAACTTCTTCAGCGATGGACAGTCTAGAATCTCCAAGTCGATGACGTTTGTCGCAGGATCCACGAATCTTGATAGCCAAGCGCATTTCTCGAATCCCTTCGCATAGATGGTGGGGGCTCCTTGCAAGAGTTCTCGAATTGTCTTTCTAGCTGCTTCGTATGGTATGCCGCTGTCATTCCATCGTATTCCATGGAAATTTCGTTCCAGCCACTTGTTTGTCATTTTGTACTTGGCCGGTAAAGAGTCCCATGCAAATGGTGCGTCGAAGGCGAGCGTCAGCGGTTCAGCATCCTTGTCGTGGAGTTTGATGATGGACATCTCCTTGAGGACAAATTTGTTGATGGGGCTCTTGAAGCCCTGTACATCGACGATAAGCTCCATGTTGACTGACGTGGACGCGAATTATCGGCATGATTTTATACCAATTTTCTAACCCTACCGCTGATTGGATTATACTCGATAACACGATCATGGAGGATCATGCAGTATGCTGAAGTTTGTGGTGGAATATTATTTTTCAATTCGAACTCAAGGCGCACGTCAACAGGGCCGGACTTGAGACAATCGTTTTGCTTTGAGCAGTCAATGACAACGAGGGGCGCTTTTTCTAAAAATTCAATCCTGCTCAACCATGGTTCGGCCTCTTTGTTGTAATAGGTCGGTTGAAAGTTTGCGTACATCTCGTAGAGTAGAGCATATTGATTTTGATCAATGTTCAAATTCAAATTTCCATATGGATAACATTGTGAGTTGAGGTAAAGTTTAACATCGCTCAGGTTACAATGATCAAAGTGGCTCGCATTTTGTTGTTTCTTATTTTTCCGTCCCGTCTGCAGCGCGAGTATGACATATCGTGGCTTCTCCAGCTGATTCGAGGTTTTCACAGACCACACGTGCTTAGAGGTCGCAGGCAGCAATGGATATTCATACAGTTCCCATGTTCGGAAACTCATGGCGATCGGTGCGTCTTTGGCGAGAAACTTTAACAGCTGAATTTTTCGCTGATCCGAGACTGTCACATACGGTACGAGCCATTCTATTTTATGCAATACGAGTTTGTAGTCTTCGGGCGCTATTTGTACAATGGCATTGTCGTCGGTCTTTGATCTCGTGAGGATCGACTCGTGCTTGGCATTTACGACAATTTTACGATAATCTTCGGCAAACCCGAGGAGCATGCTGAGCGGAATGCACACATCAAAGTTTCCCGATACATCTACAATTTGCTTCGCCTCTTCGACATCGAGCCATCCAGTGTTCTCGAGCATAGAACTTTTGGCCGGTGAGAGAGATGAATATCCCTTAATTACACTCGTAATGCCAACATTCTTATTACGATCGATTTCTATGGCATTCAATTCATATCGCACTTCCTCAAACAAATGACAAATGGCATTGTTGACGAGACTTGTAGCAGCGGTCGGCGTCCCATCACGCTTGGATAATTTCCCACATATGTGTAGGGAACTCTTGCTTGGCAGGATGGAGAGGTCTTGATGTTGGATGGCAATACGGATTTCATCGCTATTATTGAAGGTTGAAGATGCATATGGCTGATGAGCGTGAATCTCACAATGGATGATGGATTCATCAAAGACCACGGGCGCCTGAATGTTTACAATTTCTTCCTCCATTTCACGCAACAGATGCACAGAGTGCAGACTAAATAATTTTTTACACGCTTGCGCCACGCACTTTGAGACCCAAACTCTTCAAGAGTAACACGTTTTGCGGTGTTAGCACTTTGGGCGCTGGCCGACGACTGATTGTTTTGATCCATGATCGTTTATTGTTATTGGAAGATCTATTGAAAACTATACCCATCACGACTTAATATGCAGGCGTATGGTGATCACTTCACCGCGGAAATTTACCAAATCACCGTCCTGATCCATTATGCGAAGCTGTATCGCGTCAATCGTTCGGCTCGTGATTGGCAGATAAATTACGTGGGAGGGGACTTCAATGATCTTGTAGCCCGGTGGCACAGATGGGAAGAATTCGTGAATTGTGTGTACTTTTTGTCCATTAATATAGGCGTCAGCGGTAATGTTGCACTCAACGCGTAAGGCGTTCACTTTGAGAATGGCTACAGGAAGGTTCGATTCGTGTCTTTTATTGGCTTCCAATTTGCGTGCGGTGAAGCCTAGTAGATGCCCAATAGAATCTTTCGGTTCAAAATTTACATTACGATCACACTCGATCTCACTGCGTAGCGTATTATTATTGGGTTTAATGCTGATTTTGATGTTTTTATATGAGAGCTCATATAAACAGACACTCAAGTACGAACGTCTCAATATCCTCTATTTCATAATTGCCCGTAGGTATCGTCAACACCTCATCTCCCACGTAAAGTTTATCGTGGTCAACATCGATATTGGGAATCGAGTTGAAGGTTAACAATTCCACGAGACCGAGAGTATAATTTTTGTGTGGCGAGAGTTCGATGGGGGGGAAGTATTGCGCCTCGAGTATGGACGATGAGCCAGATATGGTCAATGTTAAACTTTCGTCCATGATGCCGGTAAATTAACAACTGAATTCCCCACATCATTTCCTCCCTATATATAGGGTATATTTGTCTTTGTGCTGCAATTGTCGACAAAGAAATTTGAGACACAAATGTCCACATTCAATCGTATCATATTCCTGATATCCCTTATAATTATAATTTACGCTACCAACACGAAAATATCTCATAAGTTCGGATGGTGGTGGAAGATTGCCGAAACTATCAAAGTACATGACTTTCCATCCAGTCTTTTTGTAAGCGACCCAGTGCGTTCCAGGACCGGCATTTTCATCCAAATTTACAATTGCTGCTTCACATTTGAGAGGTCCGCTCGCTGGCAATGTGTCGCGCATGTAAACTCCGCGAAAATGTGGAATCTTTAGGATTTTTGCATATTTAAGTAGGTCGCGGTCGGTGAGGGGTCGGTGAGGTAGCGTAACTTCTAGTTTTTTGGCTTGATATGAAGGCCCAATCTCTGCTTATATGGTTTCAGATGTAGACCCCGACCTAATGCAATTGCTTCAATTGTCCGATTATGACGCTTACTTTCATCCAATTCACGTTTAGCTGCTTGAGCAGCATTTACGGCTTTAGCTATACTAGCCGCACCACCCGACAAAGCACCCGCCGCGCTAAGACCAGCAAAAATGGGCACGAGGAACGGTAATAAACCACCAATTTTATGGGGTACAGGTAGAACCCGAGGTGTGCGTACTTTGCCACCTTGCATCTTTACAGCTGCACGAGCACCCTTTAGAGCTGATTTAATAACCTTATGCGGATCATTACTTTGAATCATTATATTCTTTGCAGCGTCAATTATCTTTTTTCAAACAAACGCCACCCTTACGGGCCTTCATTCCCATACCAAATTTTCTTTTTGTCTTCATAATATTTGCCACACCCCAAGCACTGGCTTTTTCACCGATACTAGCGTCTCTCGCGGTAACACGTTGCCAAGCCTGTTCAGCCAACACTTTATCCGCCAAATGTCTCGCCTCAAGATTATCCGGATTTTTGGAATACGCAATATCGTGTTGTTTGCAAGCCGTATCCAATGGGTTAATGCCCGGATCACCACGAGCAAGGCGCTTGACCAACTTTGTGCCTGGTCCACAATACTGATACCCAGGCAGATGTGGTTCAACGGGGAGTTTGTTGATTAGGCGGTTGACTAAATCTTTACCGCTCTTGCCATGCACGATCATGTCTAAAGACAATATGCGACTGATTGATAATCCCTATAAGAATCCTATTTATATGATTTCATCGTTAGTCGTATGTGAGATGACATCCAAGAAGAAAACTATTGGAGGGGGACTCCCCGTGATAAATTTCGACGAGTTTGTCGAAGACGGGGGGAGGAAGAAGAAACAAAAACGTCATGGGAATTTATTGCCGGATAGCATACGTGCACTATTTTGCGGTCCATCGAAATGTGGAAAAACCAACGCTTTGCTCACACTCATCATCCATCCGAATGGTTTGAGATTTGAGAACATTTACTTGTATTCCAAATCGTTGAAGCAGCCAAAGTATAAGTTGCTCGAACAATTACTCAAACCTGTGAATGGAGTTGAATACCATCCATTCGAGGCGCATGAACAAGTGATAGCACCAAGTGATGCACGATCCAACTCTATATTCGTCTTTGATGATATAGCATGCGAAAAGCAGGATAATGTTCGAGCCTTCTTTTCCATGGGAAGACACGAGATTGTTGACAGTTTTTATTTTTGTCAGACGTACACTCGTATCCCAAAACATCTCGTGAGAGATAATGCAAATTTCGTGGTGCTTTTCAAGCGGGACGATATGAATCTCAAACACGTCTACAACGATCATGTTAATACGGATATGACTTATACGTGCTTTAAAAACATGTGCGTGAAATGCTGGAATTCCGACAAGTATGCATTTGTCACGATTGATAAGGATATTAACGAAGGTCGATATAGACAGGGTTTTGATTATTTTCTAACCATTGATAAATGACTCATCGCTGGTAGTTGAAGAGACAGTATTGTGCATGCCGTGGCAGTGACAACATGAAGAGAAAGTGACAACTGTTGCGAGAGAAACTTGCACTTGCAACATGAAGAGAAAGCGACAACCGTGGCAGTGACAACTGTTGCGAGAAAAAGATGTATTGCATGAAATTGCCAAGGCGAGCGATGCAATCAGACGAAAGCATCGGATGATGAAAATTGGAAAAGATAGCGATGAGCAGAGAATGCAAGATGTCTTTAAGCCTATCGTGAGACCATTGGAGAAATTGGTGTCATATAAAAACGGTGAGGTGGTGAAGGAGGCAATTAAGGATGAAAAAGTGAGTGATGTTGTTGAAGAAGGAGATGCGTTAAATAGTGCGAAACATCAATTGAAGAACGAGGCACAAGTTTCCTTCAAGAGTGAAACCCAAGATTCATTTAAATTAATATATGAGGATGATGATGATGACTCGCAAAATGTCGATGAATTGATCCGTGAATATATCCTGCTATTACAAACAAACAGAAAGGCAAGCTTGGATGTATTATATGGTGTACGGAATCTCGCAAGCAACAAATTAATGATTGGTAATTCTCCGATAATTTTCGACTCTCAACACATTCGCGTGGGAGATGCGAGTTATGCGAAAACTGTTGGATTAACAGAGCTGTTGTTCAAAAAAGGGCCCAATGTCGTGTTGTGCCCCGGCTTCTGACAATGCGCGGAGAGCACGGAAATTCGCTCTCGAGTAAGTTGACACCGTGGGTTGTCGGATGCTCGAGGGCGAGGGTATGTGGGGACTTTTCCCGTTCCGAGTAAATCTCCAACTCGGGATATTACAACTTGAACAACTTATATTTTATTTAAAATTAAGCAACAATATTACAATTCTTTTTTATGCCTTGAGACCGACCTCCTCGGCTTCTGGCCGAAGACTGCCTTTCGATTGATTCTTTCGGCTAATTGTTAACTCGGGTTTTCGCAACCAATCGTTCGAGAACGTTCGATTCGTTCGATTGCGATTCAGCATTTTTCCGGCTGAGTCGAGCGGAATATCGGGCTTGTGAAATATCGGGCTCGATATCGTCGCATGGGGTCATTGAACCTCATGCGTTTGCAATATGAAAATTCCTGTCTTTTTAGGGCACAACATTCCTCCACCTTGGGAAGACGAAATTCCCAATTTCGGCGATATAATACATTTTTTTTTCTTTTTCATAACTTTGGCAAGTTTTGTCTCTCGGTCGTCTCTCGGCTTACAATAATACAATAGATTACGAAGGTACATGTGCCTTTCTAATATTATAATATATACCTTTTTTTTGCAAATATTTCGATTTTCTTTTTTTTTTTATACACATTTACGTTGTGCGTGTGCGAGATGAATTTCGCGTGAATATGACTCGCGAATTTTGTGAGTCAGCTGTAGCCTTGCGTTTGGCAGCTCGCGGTCTGGCCGGAGCTACGTCAGCAAGGTCGTCGTTCGGCGATGTAGCATTTAAACGTCGCCGTTGCAACGCTTTAATTCCGAAATATGATATAATCATTGCGAAGGGAATCATTCCGCTGAGGGCATAATTCCCTATGATGTGACTCTGTGTTGTCACATGATCGTAATTTTTGTTTAATTTTGTTTTCAATATTTCGATTCGTTCGCCAATTTTGTTAACTTCGTATGGATCATTAATTATCGTATGCGGAATATTTTCCAATATTAAAGGTTGAGGTATTTCGTTTACTGTAGTCAGAAAAGATAGATTGAATGGCGGTAAAAATTGTAGGAATTTTTCGTGTACAGTTTCCTTCAAATTTTCAATCTTAAAATCTATGGAGGTGACGGAACGTTTCCCATCCAAAGCCAATAATCCTGTTCCAGTAATTGTCGCATAAGTTGTCGCAGAGTTTTTACAGTTTATTGTGAGAGCTACTGTCTCTGGGGCTACATATATCCATTGCCCTTCTTGTTCCAGAGCAATGACCGAAGAATATTCTAATTGAACTAAACGATGTGTACAATTCGCCTTTTCGGGGTCTTTTCCTAAAAATATCGATAGTTCGCATGACGCTCCTGATCGTATTATTTGTCTTGCGTTTTTCGGATGACAGTAATATTGATAATTTTGTCGTTTACATTTGGATAATTCGTTTTCTGAGAATGACAGATATTCTCGACGCTCTCGATCAATTATAACATTTTTACGGTCGTTTCTATGAACCGAAACGTGTCTTTTTCTACTCTTACGGGTAGAGGATAAACTTTATTCACATTGAACTCGTTGTTGTTAATTAATGGGATTTTTATCACAACGGTGAGGGTATTTTGAATACTATATGCGCCTAATTCAGAAATTTCCAGTAATTCGTTAATTTTTTCTGGACGTATTTTTGTCGGAAAATTCAGTCCTTTTGGTAGATTTGGTAATGCTTCTATTAGATACGCGTAGAGTTGTCTAGGCGGCAATATTGTAGGATTAACGATTCCTTTTGGCAAGCCTACTAAAAAGTTAGATAATTGACGTATGTCGTTTAATAAGGATTCGATTATTACGCTAATAGTTGTTAATTTCTCGTCCAATTATTGACGTGTTAAAATGTCTATTACGAGATTTTGCATTCCATGGTGTAAATTGTTTACTAACCGGCCTAGTGTTTCTTCGTTTGCCGCGAGGCGATTCGTTGTGCGATTGAACATTTCCAGTGTAATTTGCTGGATTTGCAAATTTTCTTTTAACGCATCTTCTGTTGTTTCTTGTTTTTTCGTTATTGCTGTGATTTGCCGTTCGATGTTCGCAGCGTCGTTCGCATCTAAATTACCTGTTATCGATTTTATAATGGATCCTAATCCGTCTATTAATCCTCTTCTATTTATTCTACCTTTCGTGCCAGTTATATCGTAAATGGACTGCATTTCGGAATCTATTTTTCCTTTCATGTTTTCGAGAGAACTCGTTACGAGAGAACATACACTTTGCAAAAAAATTTAGGGAGCAAGAAAAAAATCCAAACTTTTGGGGGATTTTCAACAGGCTGTAACTCATACAAAAATGGTCGTACAGCAAAAAAAAAAAAAGCAAATTGTAGCTCTAAGTGTCTAGTTTTCGGATCTGAGTTTGAAAATTTTTTTTTGAAAATATTTTTCGAGTAATCATAAGAAAACCACCGAAAAAAAAATGTTTGAAATTTTTTTGGTTCTTTTTTTTAATCTACGGACGTGGAAAAAAAAATTTCGACTTAACCTCTATATGGACCGGATAGCTTGTTTATTCAGCTTTAAATTGGTTTTTTAAAAATCTCGATACGAGCATTTCTCGCTGAGATATCGGTGTTTGAATGGAAAAAGATCATTTTGTCTTTGATTACCAATATCTCAGCAACCAATGATCGCACAGAAATTTTAAGGTTGGTTTCAAAAACTTGAATAAATTCTCTACAAGGATTGGTAATTGAATTTTGAAAAAAAAATTTTTTTCAATCATTACATGAATTTGAAAAAGCAACCAAAAAAGGGCTTATTGTGGTTTTTTGGAAAATCAAGCGCCCAATCAAAAATATTGCGGAAACCACTAATGTTAAGTGTGCCTTTTACTGTTCAATATACCCACAAAAACCCTACGAAGTTTCAATTTAATCCAGCCAACCGTTTTTTTTTCCCACTTGATCGAATTTTTGAAAAAATTAAAGGAGCAAGAATTTCGCTCTGAAAATGTCATTTTTATCAAAAATGAAAAAAAAAAAAAAAATTCATTTTTCTCTCAATTCTGTATTAGTGACTTGGAACATTTTTGAAAAAAAAAAAACAAATCGAAAATTTTTGAAAAAAAAATTCCAAAATTTTTGAAAAAAAAAATTTTTAAGAAAAGTTTTAAGAAAAACTGTTTTTTTTAGATACTGTTTAAATTCGCACAAAAAAATTATTGTCCCAATATTCGTAGAACGAATATTCGACTTGCCTTGGGGGTATCAACTTTTAATTTATTCAATTAATTTGTGACTAGGAAAATTAAAGTGCGGAAGAGGAAAATCGGTGAGAAAGTGAGTCGCTACATTTCTTTAATTTAGAGCCAATTGAAAAAAAAATTAAAAAAAAAAATTTTTTTTTCAAAAATTTTCGATTTTTTTTTTTCTTAAATTTTCCAAGTCACTAATACGGAATTGAGAGAAAAATGAAATTTTTTTTTTTTCATTTTTGATAAAAATTATGACATTTTCAGAGCGAAATTCTTGCTCCTTTAATTTTTTCAAAAATTCGATCAAGTGGGAAAAAAAAACGGTTGGCTGGATTAAATTGAAACTTCGTAGGGTTTTTGTGGGTATATTGAACAGTAAAAGGCACACTTAACATTAGTGGTTTCCGCAATATTGTTGATTGGGCGCTTGATTTTCCAAAAAACCACAAAAAGCCCTTTTTTGGTCGCTTTTTCAAATTCATGTAATGATTGAAAAAACAGTGTCTAAAAAAACAGTGTCTAAAAAAAAACAGTTTTTCTCAAAACTTTTCTTAAAAATTTTTTTTTTCAAAAATTTTGGAATTTTTATTCAAAAATTTTCGATTTTTTTTTTCAAAAATTTTCCAAGTCACTAATACAGAATTGAGAGAAAAATGAAATTTTTTTTTTTTTTCATTTTTGATAAAAATTATGACATTTTCAGAGCGAAATTCTTGCTCCTTTAATTTTTTCAAAAATTCGATCAAGTGGGAAAAAAAAAACGGTTGGCTGGATTAAATTGAAACTTCGTAGGGTTTTTGTGGGTATATTGAACAGTAAAAGGCACACTTAACATTAGTGGTTTCCGCGATATTTTTGATTGGGCGCTTGATTTTCCAAAAAACCACAATAAGCCCTTTTTTGGTCGCTTTTTCAAATTCATGTAATGATTGAAAAAAAAAAAAAATTTCAAAATTCAATTGCCAATCCTTGTAGAGAATTTATTCAAGTTTTTGAAACCAACCTCAAAATTTCTGTGCGATCATTGGTTGCTGAGATATTGGTAATCAAAGACAAAATGATCTTTTTCCATTCAAACACCGATATCTCAGCGAGAAATGCTCGTATCGAGATTTTTAAAAAACCAAATTAAAGCTGAATAAACAAGCTATCCGGTCCATATAGAGGTTAAGTCGAAAAAAAAATTTCCACGTCCGTAGATTAAAAAAAAAACCAAAAAAATTTCGAACATTTTTTTTTCGGTGGTTTTCTTATGATTACTCGAAAAATATTTTCAAAAAAAAATTTTCAAACTCAGATCCGAAAACTAGACACTTAGAGCTACAATTTGCTTTTTTTTTTTTTTGCTGTACGACCATTTTTGTATGAGTTACAGCCTGTTGAAAATCCCCAAAAAATTTGGATTTTTTTCTTGCTCCCTAAATTGTTTTGCAAAGTGTAGCTTGTCCTCTCGCATCGTTTGACATTATTTTAATAGTTTTTCCAGCTTTCCCCTAATACTCTTTTCTCTATTTGCTATTGGCAGAAGATCCATGCGGATTACCAGTTTCCACATTTCCTCAATCGTGTGTAGTTTTCCGATTTCCTCGTAATAAATTCCTGGGGTTGTGGAAAATTGCGTTGCGTGGAATTCTGCATTTTCCTTTCTTTCATTAGTTCCTTCTGTTGTCCTAACTGTTGAGATTAATAACCTGAAAAAGGGTTTGCCTTTTCATTTGCAATAATTTTTTTTTATTGTTTCCCTATTTGTACGTGCAATACTTTTGTTCCTTTTTTTTTCTCGCAAGTTAGAATAATCGTTTTTGCTTACATTGCGATTTCTTCTCTCTCTATTCTCTTTTTCTCCTTCTTTTTTTAAACTTGGAATGTAACCATATACAAAAAGTTTGGTTTATATTTGTTTATCCTTTGATTGTACTGTCTTTATTGGATAATCATACGTATTATTATGAAATTATAATTTTGGAAAAGATGCATATGTATACATTTCCTTTTTTTTCTTGTGTTTGTAGATTCCTCATTTGATTACTAATTTTCTTTTTATTCATCATTTTTTTGTTGTATTTACTCGAAAAATTGATATCCATATTGTCATCTTTATTCTCGACTCGCTATCTTTAGTTTATTTACCTTTTTATTTTCTTTCGTTTATTAATCGTTTTGTTTCTTTAGAAATGTAGAGCTCTTCTTATCTTTCCTCTTGTAAATTTTATTTAATTTATTTATTCTCTCTTTTCAACTATTTCATTTTCTTTTATTTTTGTTATAGATGCATTCATTCATTTGAACGTTATTTCATTTTGTTTCATTTACTTTATCTTTCCATTTTATTTCATATTATTTCATTTACTTATTTATTCTTTTATTTTATGATTTCGTTTTATTTTTAATTATATATTTTTTTTTGTTGAACACCCGTACGCGAATCCGTCGCGTGACGTTGGTCCCTCGGGCGCGCACCAATGGTGGTGCTTGTCATCTACTTCTCACTCGGGAGCGAGTGGCGGGGGGTACCTCGCGGTTCGGCCTCGCTGGCCCCGCGATAATGTATCTACTCTATCGGTTAGTGGGTAATGTAGGGCTTGATGTCGTCTACGTGTACCCGTACGTTCTTGCGCCCACGGCCGATAGTGTAGTTCACGTAGGAGTCTTTGTTCCGTACTGTGTAAGGCCCTGTCCACTTGGGGGAAAGCTTCGCTGATCGGCCTCGGCGTACAGTAGTGTCGTGGAGGAGGACTCGGTCGCCGGGGCGGTACTCAACCGTACCAGCGGCGATATCATGCCCCTCTTTTACCCTTTCTTTTCCTTTTTCCAATCGTTCTTTTGCCACGTTCCATGTGGCTCGAAGCCGTTCGCGTAACTCGGAGACATAATCGTCGTATGAGTACGTCTTTCGTGGTGCTTCTTTAAGCGCCGTCGGTAAATCGGCTACTTTTCCAAACACCAACTCGTACGGCGTGAAACCTGACGCTGTGTGCGGGGTAGTATTGTAGGTGAACATCGCGTATGGCAACCACTCATCCCAATCCGTTTGTTCCTCTTTAATGAAACATTTCAGGTATTCTGCGAGAGTCCGGTGTGAACGCTCCAATGCTCCGTTTGATTGGGGATGGTATGCTGTCGTTTGAATCTTTTTTATTCGGAATAATTGGCACATCTCCTTGAAAGTTTCGCTCAGAAAGTTCGTTCCTTGGTCTGACAATAATTCTTTTGGAGTGCCGTACTTGCAAACAATTTGAGTTGCAAATCCTTTGGCTACTTCCTTGGCTTCTTGCGTTTTTAGCGGTATAGCTGCGCTATACTTGGACAATGCGTCTTGAAAAGTCAGGATGTATTTATTCCCGGCTTCGGTCTCGGGTAAGGGACCTACTATATCGACTGCACATTTGACGAATGGTGTCTTGGGTGTGTCGGTAATAGTCATGGGAGCATGCTTGCGTCGCGTGATTTTATTTTTCTGGCATTTGTCACATGATTTTACGTAGTTTTTTATTTCGTTATTCATTCCAGGCCAGCTGTACTTTATCTTTATTCGCTGTTTCATCCTTTTTTCGCCTGGGTGGCGTCCAAGAGGGGCGTCGTGGTATTCTTGCAGAATAGTACCTCGCTCCTCTTCACTCGGGCACTCTCGATCTCCTATTTCCGTCTCTGTCTCGCTATCGCTTGTTGTCTCGCTTGCGCTCGAGTCTTTTTCTATTTCCTTCTCTTTTCCGCTCGGGCCTGCTGCCTGGTCCGCCTCCACTGGTGGGAGTGGCGGTCCGTTCTCGCTCGCGCGGGCCTCTGTCGCCTTGCGTGGGCGTTCCTCTCTAGCGGGCTGCATTGTTTTTCTCGGCCGGCCACGTGCTCGCGGGACCAGCTGACCACGGCCATGCTGGCTCGGGTCTGTTGATGCGGGCGGCGGTGGCGCGGAGCGGGGGGCCTTCCGCGGCCTTCCTCTACCACGCTTCGCGGCGTCCTTGTGACGTACCTCCGCCTAGGGTTCTTGCCGCGTCAGCAGCAATACATACATACGGCTTAAAGCATCCGCATTCGTATTCTTCTTGCCAGCCTTATACTCGATGGTATAGTTGAATTCCTCTATTTTTATTCTCCAGCGCATCAGTCGTGATCCTGGATCTTTTACATTGAAAAGCCATGTGAGGGGCTTATGATCCGTCACGATGGTGAATTTTGTTCCATATATGTATGGTCGGAATTGCGCTACTGCCCAAATTATTACTAGCATTTCCTTCTCCGTTGTTGAATAATTCATTTCTGCCTTGTTCAGAGTACGACTCGCGTAACAGACGGGTAGATCTTCTCCGATTTTTCCTTGCGATAAAATCGCGCCGATTGCCTTGTCAGAGGCATCAGTTGTCACCACGAAGGGTTTCTCGAAATCCGGATACTGCAGGATCGGTGCAGTGCTGAGAGTTTCCTTCAATTTTTGGAAAGCTTGTTCGCAGTTTTCGTCCCAAATGAATTTGTTTTCCTTTTTTATCAGTTCTGTTAACGGCTTTGAGAGCTTTGGAAAATCCTGTATGAATTTTCGGTAATATCCGGCTAGTCCCAGAAATGATTGAACCTCTTTTACGTTTTTTGGGGCTGGAAATCGTTGTACAGCCTCTATTTTTTCAGGATCGGGTTTTACTCCCACTTCGGTGATAATGTGTCCCAAGTACTGGGTTTCTTTTCGCAGAAATCGACATTTTCTAGGTTGAACCTTTAATTGGGCTTCTCTCAGTCGATCGAATACTTCTGTCAGCCTTTTGTTATGTTCTTCGAACGATGATCCGTATACTACTATATCGTCGAGATATACGTAGCATTTTAATCCTTGTAATCCAGCAAGCACAGCATCCATCAGCCTTTGAAAGGTTGGTGGGGCGTTTTTTAATCCAAATGGCATTCGGTTGTACTCGTAATGTCCAAGAGGAGTGGAGAAAGCAGTTTTCTCCTTGTCTTTTTCGGCCATTGGGATTTGATGAAATCCCGATGTCAAATCGAGAGTCGTGAAGTATTTTGCTCATCCCAATTGGTCCAATATTTCGGTAATATTGGGCAATGGATACGAGTCTCCTTCCGTTGCTTCGCTGAGTTTCCGGAAGTCTACTACCACTCTCTTGCATATTTTTCCGTTGGCGTCAGGTTTTTTTGGAACGACGAGTAGAGGAGCATTCCATGGGCTCTTGCTCGGTCGAATTATTTCGTTTTCTAGCATCTCTTTTGTCTGCGCCATTACTTCTTGCTTGTGGACTTCTGGTAATCGATATGGACGAATTTTTATTGGCATTGTCCCTGATCGTACGCTTATGTGGTGCTCCACTATAGCGGTGCACCCAAGCGACTCTTCCTCCAAATGGAAGACGTCAGCGTATGCGTCAGCAAATTCACGTAGGAATTTTTCTTCTTCTGGGTTTAAGTTCGAATCTCTTTTGATTTCTTCCCATATTTTGTTTTTTCTTTTTATTTTTTCTTCGATCGTTACAGCACTTATTTCCTTTTCTTCGGTTGGCTGTTCTTCTTTCATTTCTTCAATTTTCACCGTTGGCCTTTCTATTTCGATTTCTTCATTGTTTGAGTTTCGCAATACTATGAGGCAGGAATGTCCTTCTGGGTGGACGTAACATCCGCCTATCTTTACTCCTGGTCGCACTTCTTTTGCTGCGACACAGCCTATTTTTGCCGTCAATGTTTTTGCGTATAGCATTTGCTCTGTTCTGGGAGGTAGTTTAATTTTATTCGTTCCGTCCAGCATGGGGATCGGATGTCCGTATATTTTAATATGTCTTCCGCTTAGAATGTCGACATTGTGCTCTCTCATGAGGTCCTAACCCATTATTCCGTCTACTTCCAGTGGTACTGCGTCATCTATTACGTAGAATCCGTGTTCTACGTTTACTGCGGGTGTTTCGAGCACGAGCATAATTTTACACAGTGCGTAGAATTTTTTTCCTCCGATTCCTTTGAGTACGATGGTTTCTTCTATTATTTCTGTGTCCTTTTTTAATACACTCTTTTTTATGAGACTACATTGGGCTCCGGTGTCTCCTTTCAACGTGAGGATTTTGTCTTTAGCCTGGGGAGACGCGATGTGGAAGTTGCTAGCGGCTCCTCCAGAATTGATCGGCGTTATCCAGTACGATTTTATTTTCTTCCTTGTATTTTTTCTTTTGGACGGACCTGTATTTGATGCCTCGATTATTTTTCTGACGTTGCGTTTTTGTCTCCGCTCGTTGCCGTTGCCATATCGAGCGAGAATGACCTAATTGTTTTCTTGTTTTCGCTGTCGTTGCAGTTATCTTCTCTTGGCCTGTCTACGTTTGTTGCCGTTACCATATCGAGCGAAAATGATCCAATTGTTTTTTTCTTTTCGCTGTCGTTGCGATTTTCTTCCTTTGGTCTGTCTTCTTTTGGCCTATTTCTATTTGCATTCCAGTGATACTGATTTGGGCGCCCTGGGGGCCCACTCTTGTTGTAGTAGCTGGTTCCTTGGCCCTGCTGATAATTCGTTTGATGATTTTGATGATACCCGGTTCCCGGTGCCTGTCGGTATCCGTTTCCTTGTCCTTGTTGCCAATTCCTTTTTCGGCAATCCTTGTACGCGTGTCCCGGTTTCTTGCAGTAATTGCAAGTGATGTTGAATTGATGCACGCTTTTCGCTGGAGCTGGTAGGCTGTATCGTCCGTAAGACGATGTGTTGGATCGGCAATCCTTCGCTAAATGTCCCATTTTTTGACATTTATTGCACGTCATCGGCGGTCGTTTTTCTAGATGAGTCTGTTTGTTTATAGATTCGCCTCCTTGTAGCGATTTTTCCTCTTCCATTGCTCCTTTAAGGGCTGATCCGAGATCCTTGAATCCTCGAGCCTTTACGATGACTTGGTATTCCCTTCGAAGTCCTCTTTCGAAGTTGTAAAGGGCTAATTGCCTTACATATGTCTCTATTGTTCTTTTTTCCGCAGGCGATCTTGCCTCGGTTGTGCTGGCTTCGATTAATTCCATCATTATGGCCTCGAGTCGTTGACTGTATGCTAACACGCTCTCGTTGTATTTTTGCTTGCACGTATTAAAATCGACTTGTAACGCGGCTACTGTACGTCGCGTTCCATATAATTAATGCTGTCATTTCTTCTTTAAATTGTTCGTACGATTCTATTTCTTTATATCGGGTATCTTTTCGCGCTTTTCCTATTACTTTTGTTGCTAACACGGATTGCAAAAGAGAATGTCTATCGGCTGCTGCAACGCACGCGTTTGCATAGACGAATGCTTCAATTATGTCGTCGACTTCTTCAGGATTTCGCCATCAAATCGGGGAATGAGGCTTCGCGCCTCCTTTAGGGTCATGAAAACATTTTCTTGTGCCATGTTATCTGAATTAAGTTGGAGTAAGGAAAATTCTTGAATTTCTATTTCGCGACCACGCCTAGTGTCTATATTTTCTGGAGATTGATCAGAATCTGTTGATTGATCAGAAAAATGGACGGTTCGATCTGCTGCGGATCGAATCTTGGTACGTTTCGCAGCTGTCGGCCTATTTTGTGAATTTGGACTTTCGTCTGAACTCGTTGCGGATCGAAATCGCTTTTTCCTAGGTTCCTGTAGTTCTTGTTCGACTGTTTGATTCTCGGGACGATCTCTAGCAATGAGTTCGTCGAAAATTGAATTTAATGAACGCGATAATTTGTTGTTACCCGGTAATCGGTATAATTTACGACGCTCGTCTTCGTTTGACATTAATATTTAACTGTTTGGCTTTGGAGGGTTTTTTTTTTTTTATAAATGTTCCGTCACTTACAGTACGATGATGCGCTTCATGTTGATCGATGCTTCGTAGTCGGTTGTTCACAAGATGTTGACCTCGTTCTCGTAGCTGTTTGGCAGGAAATTGCCAGTATTGTTCCCTGTTGTCGTGTTGCTTTGGTTTGCTGTTCTCGTGCGCTCTGTTGTTCCGTTGTAGAAGGTATTTTGGTGAGTCTTCGTCCTGGGGTCGGTCTGATATCGATGATCCTCGGGATCTGGTTGCTTTTGGACAGCTCTGTACGGTTGACTCGGGCGTTTGCTTACGCTGCACGTTTTTCTTTTTTGTCCGGTTCGACGGTCGTCGATCGGATCACTCGTTGACCACCTTTTCAGCACTTGCTGCGTTCTGTTTATTTTGTACGTTGGATAGGATGTTTCCTTCTTCCCTTTTTTTTTGAAGTTGTGTAATGCAAGGTTGCGGTATCCCCAATTGCGGGAATCCTACCGCTGCCACCAATGTTGTGCCCCGGCTTCTGAAGATGCGCGGAGAGCACGGAAATTCGCTCTCGAGTAAGTTGACACCGTGGGTTGTCGGATGCTCGAGGGCGAGGGTATGTGGGGACTTTTCCCGTTCCGAGTAAATCGCCAACTCGGGATATTGCAACTTGAACAACTTATATTTTATTTAAAATTAGGCAACAATATTACAATTCTTTTTTATGCCTTGAGACCGACCTCCTCGGCTTCTGGCCGAAGACTGCCTTTCGATTGATTCTTTCGGCTAATTGTTAACTCGGGTTTTCGCAACCAATCGTTCGAGAACGTTCGATTCGTTCGATTGCGATTCAGCGTTTTTCCGGCTGGGTCGAGCGGAATATCGGGCTTGTGAAATATCGGGCTCGATATCGTCGCATGGGGTTTTTGAACCTCATGCGTTAGCAATATGAAAATTCCTGTCTTTTTAGGGCACAACAGTCGAAACTCTCATACCGGACGATTTGAAAAACTATGAAAAGATTGTATTCTCGACGAATGCGCACAAAAAATTTTATAAGCCTAGTGAGGCTATACAACGTAACACCAGCCACAAATTAAACACATATATTGCAAATATAGTTAATCATCATGTGGGACAGGGTATGCCAAAGTATAAGCTAGCTAGAAAAAACACGCAATCGGACTATATTTATTGGGACAATCCAAACGAGCTAGTAGATCGTCTTCGCTTACTTCTGGCATCACAAGCAGCCGGAAATTCGGCCCATGCGAATGAAATTATATCGATTATCGAGGAATTGCGTGAAGCTGAAATCATTTATTAACTCAACATCGGAGAATTTAGGCATTCTCATCATGAGTGTCGATGTCTTTGGACGTCATTCAAGTAGGAGTGTACTCCACGGTAAGCAAGGTCCTCCAGGTCGACCTGGGATTGGCTTCAGAATTACCGCAGACGGTCATTATGACTTGGGGCAGAAACGATTGTGTAACATTGCAAATCCGGAAGGAGAAGATGACGCTATCACTCTAAGTGCGTTACAAAAGAGATCCCGAACTATCATTAAGAACATCCGCAAAGAAATGAATGAGAGTAGTCAGTTATTGGTTAACGGGCTTAAAGCTACGATAAGAGACATTGCAAAGACACTCGAGGCCAATGGCAAAACTCTACAAGATTTGGTGGTACGTAATTCACACGTCATTGCTGAATTGGATACGCGACTGCGTGGACTGGAAAATGAACGAGAAAAGGAGCGCTCTCGTGCTAGAGCTACATAAGCCTGCTCGACGAAACTATCCGCGTCGGCATGTGGACATCCGTGGCTTGAACGAAACCTGGCAAGCCGATCTCGTCGATATGTCATCATACGCGCGTCAAAACTCTAAACACAAATTTCTTCTCACCGTCATCGATACATTCTCAAAATTCGCCTGGGCCATGCCAATGCTGAGAAAGAATGGCAAAGATGCAGCAGCCGCAATGAAGTCGATACTCGTTAAGGGACGCATACCGCAGAACTTACACGTCGATCGGGGAAAAGAATTCTACAATTGTGACTTTAAGGCCCTCATGAAAAAGTATAATATTCACATGTATTCAACATATAGCAACTTAAAGGCATCCATTTGCGAGCGTTTTAATCGTACATTGAAAAATAAGATGTGGATGCAATTTAGTCTTCGCGGTAATTATAAGTGGATCGATATTCTTGATAAGCTAGTAGCCGAATATAATGATTCTGTACACCGTACCATTAAGATGAAGCCGAGAAATGTCAACGCGGAAAATGAGAAGCAACTGCAGCAAGTTTTCAAAAAGACTCCAATGAAAACATCACCAAAATTCGCGGTTGGTGATAAAGTGAGAATCAGCAAATTCAAGACTATTTTCGAAAAGGGTTACACCCCAAACTGGACAACAGAAATATTTACAATATATCGTGTGAAAAAAACTCATCCCGTGACGTACCACTTGAAGGACCATAAAGATGAACCGATCGCCGGTGGCTTCTACGAACAAGAGCTTCTCAGGGTCAAGCACCCCGATATCTATCTCATTGAAGCAGTGTTGAAGAATCGTGGTAATCGGATGTTTGTAAAATGGTTAGGTTTCGACAATAGCCACAATAGTTGGATAAGTAAATCCGATTTGTAGCCGATAATAAAGAAAATGGAAAAATAAATATGTTTTATGACTCTTGACCTAAACTACTGGTCGCCTCCGCATGTATCCCCTCCAAGGTCTCTGACCGAGTCCACACCAGGCTTGCTTTTTTTCCCCTTCTGGCCGTCGATAATCCCTTTTTCGTGGAACGTGGGTACGAGGAGATGGATAGAATGAATAAACACATGGCATTATAAAAAGTCCGTTTCTTATTTATAGAAAAATAATACATCAATTCTTATATAATTAAATATTTACAA
Source organism: Ophion obscuratus (assembly GCA_964007375.1). Lineage (NCBI taxonomy): Eukaryota > Metazoa > Arthropoda > Insecta > Hymenoptera > Ichneumonidae > Ophion > Ophion obscuratus. Next base: position 17,316,774 of record OZ023318.1, on the reverse strand, counting down.
CAACAAACATAATTTTAACATGTTTTACATCGAGTGAACAAAATATATACACAATTTTCACGAGTTTTATACATCAATATTCATAAAATGTACACAATTTTACAAAAAAAATCAACGTTGTAGAAAAAAATTACATAATTTTTTACGATGGTATTCTATAATGCCCCCATGGTAGGGTATCGGAGGTCCCAGGTATGATATACCGCTTATCGTCATGTGGGCTCAGAGCGATTTTTGTCTCACGGATGGTGTAGACCCTATGCAACTTTGATCGAATGCACGTTTGACTACGCTCCATTTCAACTTCTTCATTCAAGCATCGAGCATAGTCGTCAAACGTGATTGTCCTAGCCACAACGCTACTCTTGACACCTTTAACTTTTTTCGTGTCCTTCTTACCCTCTACACGTGTCGCATACATTTTCGATCGAAGTCCAATAAATTCGGTCATAATTGCTCCATTACATTCATCCTTCATGAGACCGGGTACCTTCTTGTTGACGAGCGGTATACCATACCTATTGTCCGCTGAATAATCGCTCGTATCAAATTTTGAAATATCGCGCTTCATGTCGGCATATATATCATCGCTTTCAATGTCATATATGAGACTATCCGTATCGGTATACATGACTTTACATTTATCTCGATACAGAGGTACCACATACTCATAATGAAATCCATACAAGCACGTTTTGGATATGTCGAGTATGCACATACCCACATATATTGGCTTGTTGAATTTCACCTCGAGATTGCGCAATGTCACGGCAACGAGATTTTCCGAAAAAACACTCCGGCTGTGGAAGTTTGGCTTCGCAATCATTGCCTCTGCGCCATATCTGCTCTCCCATTTTGTTAAAAGCTTATCATCTATATGATTGCGCACATTCTCCATCGTTTTGCCAAAGACCGCATTATTCATTAATTTGAATAAATTCTTTTCGAAATCGTTTTTGGCAAGCGTTCGAAACTGGGTATTTAACTCGATTTACGAACGCAGCCATGGGGATTGTGTAAACTGCAAGACCCTATGGATTTTCGTGAGGCAAAGTCCATGGCGTAAGCACTGCTGTAAGTTTCGATAGTGAATGATGTAGCGTTTTTTATCACAGACGGTTGCTAACAGCTTTTCCCCCTGCTTACCCGGCGGTTTTTCATGGTTTGGACAAAACGGCAGGTCCTTGTGCGCATCATGTAGAGATTGGGGATATTCCATATCGACTTCAAGGATGTAGCCTGTCGGTGAATCTAGCGCGATGGAAGATGGATCAAAATTGGACACGTCGTTGACCCATCGAAAATCTGCATATGGCAAGGGTTGACACATTGCCCATCCATACAAATTGTTGACGTCAAAATACATCAAGTATGATGATGCTTTCGATGGATCAAACGACTCCATGTACTTATTATTAGCATGTGCATATCGGTTTGAGCATTGACTCAGACCACCGCGTATACCCCGCTCAACGAATAAAACCATGTTGATGTCAGTTAGTAATTCAAACTTGACATTCGAGTGTTTTAACATTGCATCCCAGGTATATCCGGGCAATGTGTAGTAATACGCGGGATCTAGGCCATAGCTCTCAACACATGTATTTCAAAAGTTTTCGAAAATATCGGCTAATAACAAAACATCTGTTTTCAGGTAAAAATCGCTATAGTTACCCAGCGTTCGAATGGAGAACCGCTCCCAAACGTTCTCCGCATGTGCGTACTCGCTCTCCGATACTGTAGCATCTGTCAGGGAACTATAAAATGCGTCACGTGGTGGTAGGCAAGTGTCGTCTAGCTTGGTCACGTCATCAATATATTCATAAGGGAAGACCCCTTTTCGCGTCAGCAAATTGAAATCGTTTGTCGAGAGAGTTGGGAATTGCATGCGTAAAATTTTGAGTTTGTCCTCGATCAAAAATGAGGCTAATTTGTCGAGACTGGTGTTGAGGAATTTGTACGAATCGATGAAGCGCAATTGGATCCTATGTTTTGAATCGTCTTTAATTTCAACATGTTTCGTGAAGGAGATGTATTTCTCCTTTGTAATTGGAAGCACATTGGTTCTTCCTTCGAACGCTGTGGCTACTTCCTTGATTATAAAATGCGCATCATAGCCGGATAAATTGTGGAAAACTACAGGAAGGAAAAATGACTGTTTGTAATTTAAGTTACAGTTGGAATGGGCAGGGCCTCTATAGCGTCCAGTCAGATGGCAATGATCTCGAACGCGTACATCTTCTTGCGCAAATGGTTTCTTACATATGTGACATTGAGTCGCTGCTCGAAAACTAGCCCACTCACTCGGTGTTAAATATACCATTGGCACGTTGTCGCAGAAAATTTCTTTTATCCGCAGTGCTAGATTTTTTAGTTCTTCGACAAACCACGATACACAATCAGCACTGCGACGCGAGTGATATGAAGATAGTGAATCGTCATACGAACAACGCACATAGTATCCGATGCTAAATACTTCGTGGTGTTGATACATATCTTTCGCCAGGTTCTCCCCATCGGTCTTTGCCAGCACACACTCCAAATCAGCATACACGATGAAAAGATGTCGCTCTTTCCGGCTAAAGTTGCTAAACTGGAGCCACTTATTGGTGTCGTTTGGTAGTCGAATTGCACAGTCGTTTATTGCCCCACAATCGACCTCGTGCGATTGCACTTTTTCCTCGGAACCGAAGTAGTGCAAACACCTGCAAAAAAAAATATTGTCTTGTTTAATTCGTCAAGCATATATAATTACATATATATATATATATATATATATATATAATGGTAACTACATACCGATCACAGATAGATTTTTTATGCTCCATTTTGATTAGTTGTGCCCTCACGAGTCTCGACAGATTCTTAATCCATTAGTGACTGTTGATGTCCAATTATCAAGCGCTGGCGCTTAGTTCGGTTTTGCGTTTCTAGCACTTCGATGAACTCGACGCACCGTTGCTCCCACGCAGTAAAATCTTCGAACGAACTTAAAAGCGCGGCTTGATCGTGCAAGCTTTGTTCAATGTTGTTATCCATAGTAATAAGTTGGAGACGACTTCCGCGATGTTAGCTGACTGACTGCTTCGTTCAAAGTGTGGTCAGTTTGAAGCGCAGCAGATAATAAAAAATGGCTCCCCGTTCGGAAGAAAAATTTCAGCTTTCCCCTACATCTCGGGGAAAAACGGGACTTTTTTCCGATATTGTGTTGGTATAGATTGCCCGAGGAAGAAACGACATAGAAAGCAAGTCGGGATGCATCGGGTTAAAAGATGTATTTTATGGATCCTGCAGCTGTGATCAAGGGGTCCATTGGCATCAAAGGCTTTCGACGATAGACCCCTAGAGTTAATCATTTTTTTCCCACGAAAATACGACGTATTCATCTATGTTTTGGAGGTAAGTTGCGCATACATGGTAATCCAAAAATGTGTGAAGATCATAAAAATCAATGCTGGATGAGTCTGGCTAGATTTCACCTCGACCATGGAGTACCCCTTTTCTGGACAGCAGACCCCTACAGATTTTCCGATAACGCGCTGGAATATATTGACCAAGGGAAACGAGACAAAAATAGCGAGTCGAGATGCATCGAGTGAAAAGATTTACTTTACGAGGCCCTGTAGCTCTGCTCAAGTAATCCATCGAGGCTAAGGACGATAGATCCCTAAAGTTGATAGTTTGTCCAAGAAATACGTTGTTTTCATCTTTGTTTTGAAAACTCCAGCTATAAAAAAAATTCCCATCGTGAGTGGCTGTGAATGAAAAAAAAAACCTTCAACCCTGACTTGTTAAAACCTGTGTTGAGAGTCGGCGAGATTCGGTGGACTTACATGCCACATCTTAACATGATCTTTCGGAATGGGAATGAAGACCTCGACGAGCTAATTTTTTTTTTTTTTTTTTTGGAGCACCGTTTCCTTCCATAGTGAAGACACTAGGATGCTCGTTATAATAAGTCGGTTAAATCTCCATGACCTAGACTCTTGTGTGGAGATCGTAAAAGTCGAAGCGTAATGAGTTTGACCATCTTCCACCTCCACGATGAAGTGTCCCTTTTCTGGATAGTACATACCTGCCCCTACCGGGACAGTTAAGAAAAAAAACTTTTCGTTAATGCCTGACCAGGATGCAACATCTTGGAAGGCTAATTTTTTCTACATGCTCCAACTAATGTTGAAAGGAAAAACCCCATTTACACATCCTACAGACCATCCCCACCATACTACAATTCAATGGAGTGCAGACATTGAAAAGGGCTTCGGACGACAGTTTCCGTCATTCTAGTTTTCATCCTCCGGTGTGAAATTTTCGAAGGAGAAAATTTATAACTGCTCGAAGAAAAGTGTGTAATAATGGCTGACCGAGTGTACGAAGTTATAGAAATATCTGACGATGAAGTGAATGAAATAATCGACGGTGATATGATCATCAACGATCAGTTGGGTGGAGATTTTGAAATTGTCAACCGCAACGATGCAGAAATCGAGGTGATAGACATCGCCGACGATGACAGCGACGATGATGACAGCGACGATGATGACAACGAGGAGATGGAATTTGCTGTAATGAATCGTGATAGTGACGACGACAATGGGGAGGAGATTGATTTCGACAACGAGGAGGAAATGGATCGTGATAGCGATGAAGCTGGGTATCACAGTGACCCAGATGATGAATCCTGTGATCAACGAAGAATTGGTTTGAACGTGCAAACCATGTTCAACTTGAACTGGGAAACGGTGTTGTGCATCACGGTGTCATATTATACCCCATGTGCTGGGGTCATGTACTGCCTTTCATGCATGCTTGATATGGATGGTGTGTTCGGAACAGTGACCCGCGTTTATGGCCACTATCGAGACCGTTATGGTGTCATAAGGAGACTGTGGTGCAGGAACTGCCAATATTCGCTGCAGCACATCACCTTAGGTAGTGCGTGTTCAGCCTGTCTGAATTTGTTTCCGGCTACGGCTAGTGATGCCCATAACGGGCAACAAAACGAAATCGCTGACGGCTACAATATACAATTGCAAAATAACATTATCAACGACGACAACGATGACGACAACGACGACGGCAACGACGACCACGACGGAGAAATGGACATGGATGATGCGGACGATGATCTCCAGCTCGTGGATTCCGGTTATGATAGTGACAGCACTGGCGAAAGTCGTGAGTTTGCAGAGAACGCGTTAAGTGTGCGACAGCGTCATTAGGTCCTTCATGCGCAGAACGTGTACTGCGTCAATTATTTTTACATTACGGAAAACGACCGAGCAAAATTTTGCACAACATTTTTCCTCGAGGATCGGCACATGTTTGTGGAAGCAACAGCAATTGCCGGCCATTACCGAGAACGCTACGCCGCGATGAGAGGAATGTTCTGTAGTCACTGTCGGTATCCGCTCTACCAAATAGTCGAACGCGGCATATGTTTGACCTACCGGATCTCCAGCTGATGTATGTATCGTTTTTAATTTTAGCATCAATCATTTGACTTTTTTAAAATAAAAAAATTAAATAAATTTAAAAATAAAAAAAGTTTGTTTGTCTTTTGTTTCAGAATAATGACGTCGCTGGCAAAACTCAGCATACCTACCCACGCGCGTGCACACGGAAACACACATACACACACACACACACACACACACACACACACACACACACACAGACACACACACACACACACACACACACACACACACACACACACACACACACACACACATGCGCGCGCACACACCCACACACACACACGCATGCACACACGCACGCGCGCGCACACACACACACACCATTATTGTAAAATGGTATTATTAATAAACGATTGTTCTATATTTTTAATTCATAGAATTATTTTTACCCCCCACCATGTTACGCGACATACCCACTCTCCCATTTCAGACTCTTCCCCCACCGCAGAGGTCGCTGGCATACCCCCTCCATATCACCGCACACCCGCGGACGACTGCCCCCTCCACCAGACACTCGGCTTCCCCGCGCTGGACCCCGCCGCCCCGCTCCCCCCTGAGATGCCTGGGTTAGAACCGCTCTAGTACATCTACTCTCGTCCCTATTGGGAAAAAACTTCACCAGCTCATTTCCACATGCCTCTCTTGAGGCCAGTTTTGTACCATCAAGAAAATGTTGCAAATGTTTGCAAAGGTGATAATCGCTTGGTGCCAGGTCTGGACTATACGGCGGGCGCGATGGAACCTGCTATCCTAAATCTCGGTGCTTCTGGCGCATCATTAAAGATGTGTGTGGCCTGGCGTTGTCTTGCTGGAACATAACATCCTTCCTATTGGCCAATTATGGCCATTTCTGGTCGATCGCCTGTTTCAATCTGGTCAGTTGTTGGCAGTAGAGGTCCGAATTGAGTGTTTGGTCCGATGGGAGCAGCTCATAGCGGATGCTTCTCTTCCAATCCCACAAAACACACAACAAAACCTTTTTGGCCGTTAATCCGGGCTTGGCGATCGTTTGGGCCGGCTCACCGCGATTAGACTACGATCTTTTTCGGCTGTTGTTCTCGTATGTGACTCATTTTTTATCGTGAGTCACAATAGGCTTAAAAAATGAGTCGATTTCGTTACGTTTCGGTAAAGAATCGCAGGCATCAATTCAGTCCAAAAGGCTCTTTTGCGTCAATTCATGTGATACCCATACATCGAGCTTCTTTTTGAGACCAGCATTATGCAAATGGTTCCAAACAGTTTTCTGGCTAATCATTAGTTCCTGGGCAATAGAATAAGTGCTCACATGCTGGTCGGACTCAACGATTTCCATGATTTTCGACGTTTTCGACGATTGGCCTACCAGAGCGTGCCTCATCTTCGACGTCTATATTACCAGAACGGAATCTTTAGAACTACTGCTTTGCTGTTATTTTCGATACTGTATTCGGTCCATAAACAGCACAATTCTCTTGAGCCCTCGCTCGGCCTTTTCACCGTGGTTGTAGTAGTACTGAAGAATGTATCGAATTTTCTCTTCTTTTTCTTCCATTTTGGAACGCTGTAGCACAACTGGCTCCATCAAACATAAAACTGTCGAAGAACTTTTTTTGAAGCGTAATGTCATCTGTAAATCGTGGTATAGTATGACCCGATGCGATGTATACATCGTGAGACATGGCTCACTAAAGGCATCTATCGGAAAACGCTCAAAATTCTTTACTTGACGTAAATAATAACAATGATGTGATGCAAAATGAAATTACTGGACTATAAATAAAAAGAAGAATAATTCACTACGATTTCGAAATCCTCATAATTGGTTAAGAAAGATTCTAAGTAACTCGATCTAAATTGGGTGAACATTTATTTGCTAGTATGTAGTTTAGGAATAGAACCGGTGCGATAGTCTAGTGGTTAGCATGTTTGCCACTAATCCTGCGGACCGGGAGGTCCCGGGTTCGTAACCCAGTCGCGTACATTTCGTCGTCAAATATTTTTCTTCGGCATTTCGCAGCGAAATACGACTAGTTCCACGACTGGGGGGCGAACTTGATGACCGGCTGTATTGGTATAGGTTTTCCGCGGTTTCCCTATACCCATGACAGATAGGCCATGGTGAATACGATACAGAGGGGGAAGTCGGCCGCGGCCGCAGGTGGGGGGGGGGTGGAATTGGCGGTAGACGGGGAGATGAGAAACGGATGATATAAGGAGGGGGCTCGTTAAGAGGGGAAGACCCTGTACGGATGGAACAAACCCAATAAAAAAAATAAAAAAATAGTTTGGAAATATAAATATCTGTATAATGAAGAAAATGGTATCATTTCGGCATTGACAAATTAATATAAATATTTGACTGAAGACATAACCATGTACTTACGATTCATCATCTTAAGTTTAAACATATTTCATACTCTTTATAAACAGATTTTTTTCAATGTCGAATATTTGAAACTGATTATTGGATTTACGAATTATTTTTTTATTGGTTCGTTTCCAGGCGTACAGGGTCTTCCCCTTTTTATGAGCCCCAATTCGCCTCAAATTTGTTCTTACCTCCCATTCCACATCCATACCCGCTCTATCAACTATTCCACAACTCTCCCCTACCTCCCATTCCACACCTCCCGACCTTGCGGCCGCAGCCGACTTCCCCCTCTGTATCGTATTCACTATGACATATCTGCCATGGGCATAGAGAAACTGCGGAAAACCTATACCGATACAGTACTACGGAACTAGCCGTCTTTCGCCGAAAAATGTTGAAGAAAAACATTTCCCGACGAAAGTACGCGACTCGTTTCGAACCCGCGATCTCCCGATCCGCTGACCAGCACGCTAACCACTTTTTTTGAAGTTTTATATTCATTTGTTTAATGAGTCACAACATCTTTGGTTTTTTACGTACAAATAAAACTTGTAATGAAAAACGTAGTTTATTAATAGGGTTTTGAGAAACTTTAGGCCGTGTTTAGTGGCATCTCTAAGTTTAATGTTAATTAGCATAATACTTGTGGGAAATGGGGTTTCTGTTCGTGTAGGGCATTAGTCCAGAGTATGTTTGTGATGATCGTGGAAAAGAAAAGGGGTAACGACTTATAAAGTAAAAAACCATGATAGAATATTTGAAATATACTTAGTAACTAGAGTCTATGTCTAAAGGTAATGATAGATACAGATAGAATATAATAAAATACAATAAACAAAAACATAACACGTATAATTTCTTTCTTATGTATCTATACTTATGTTAGTCCTGAGGGTTGCTGTCAGCTTGAGCTCCGAGTTGTTTAGTTCTAGTGGGCTGATTTTATGCGTTAGTAGTATCTGCGTCTTTTTCTTCCTTTCCATTTTCGGGGAGGTCTTGTTTTTTCGTACGCGATTCTATTTCGTAATTCGTTAAAATGTCTGGCTTGGGGATCTAGCCAAAAATATTTTTCGCTGTCGAGTCTGTGATCGTCGAGTCTGTCGGTGAGGGGGGAGCGATGGCTAGCATGTAGTTTAAATTAGGCGGCAATTTTTTATTGGTAGCATGTCTCTTCCAATGCATGAAGATTGTTTCTTCCAATGCATGAAGATTGTCTCTTCCAATGCATGAAGATTGTCTCTTCCAATGCACGTTGTTTTGGTCTTGAAGTATTCCAGCTCTGTCATGGAGTAAGAATGCTTGTGGCTCAATGTATCCGATATGTGAGGTGGCGTGTATTATGATTAGGTCTGGATGAAAAAATGTGCAGATTATTTCGTTCGTGGAATCTAATGTGTGGGCGAAGTAGTCGCGTGTGAGTCTAAGCATGAAATTGTCGATACGAGGGATATCTGCCGTGTTTTATATTATGGAATTTTTAACCCTGTGTTGGAATTGAGATTCACCGGAGCGATGGAGGAATAAAGCGTGGCGTGAGCAGATTCTTTCGAATCTTTTTAAGTTTTCGGCTCGCGTGGCTCCAAGATTCCATAGGACAGGGGCAGCATATGCGAGGATCGGTCGAATGAGCATTTGATAGATTATTGTCTTTGCTTTTGGAGTGAGGAGTTGGTTGTGCATCAGCCGCGTAAGAGATAGAGATCTCCGAGTCGCTTTATCGATTTGGATCTTCCAGTGTTTGTGTCCTCTCATTAGGTGGTCAATGTGCACCCCTAGGTATTTTACTATATTTTTTGTGGGGATTTTAATCGGTTCTCTAGTGTCTGGATTGTGTGTGGCTATGTGGAAATTATTTTTAGCAATTCTGTCTGAAGATTTGAGATGGCTATAAGTCGTCGGAATAGTATTGACTCGCAATTGGAGGGATATATCCTAAGGTTCCATGTGGCATACCAGTTGTTTGTTTTATTTACGAGGGTTTGGAGGGTTTCTCGGACCTTTGGGATGTCTTTTCCTGTTGTGTAAATAATAAGGTCGTCGGCATATGCTATTGAGCGGGTGTGTTATTACTGTTGAGGTGAAATGCATTCAAGATATCGCTTGTAAAAATGTTGGAAAGGAGAGGTGACGTGACTGTTCCTTGCTGAAGGCCTTCTTTGATTGTGTTTTCATTTGTCGAAGTCTGTGTTCCGTTCCATATTGTGAATATTCTATTTTGCCCCAGATTTTACCCTAGGTCCCAGATAAGGTTGCAGAGATGCTGCGGAATTTTTTCTTAATGAGCTTATATGAGAGACTGTTCAGCACACAGAGTCGAAAGCTTTTTCTAAGTCTAAGTCTATGAGTGCCTACTGAGTGTCCTGTGGCAAGATAAAGGTTTGTGTCAGAAAATAATTTGTTAATGGCGTGTGCAGTGGAGTGGAAAAAATCGAATCCAAATGGATTATCTGCGATTATTTTGTTTGCATTTACCTTGCTTATTGCTGGTGGCAAACTCATCGGTCTATAACTACCAGGTTCTGTGGGGTTTTGTCTCTTTTGAGGACTGGATATATTTTTTATTTTTTCCACGTTTTGGGGAAGTACTGTAGATTTAATGCGTTATTGAAGAGTATTATATAATCTCTGATTATTTTGAGGGGGATGTGTTTGAGGATAATTGGAGGTATGTTGTCTAGCCCACTTGATGTTTTGTTGAGAAGTCTATTGATTATTTTATGTACTTCGGTGATCGTTGTAAAATAGGACATAAGGTGTGTTGGTCGAGAGGGAGCATATGCTTTGTTGTCATTCTCGAATACGTCTAGTCTTGTCTCGTGTTGTCTGTCTTGTATAAAGTCGTTTTTAAATTGGTTTACTCTGTCGTCTATTATTTTGCGTAATCGTACCAATTGGGATTAACGATTTAATGCCTTCCACGCTATTAGGTGTATTGGGGGTGCTTTATCTAGACGATCTGTCTGGTTGGCGGGTCGGCTGTCGATGTGCTCGGGCGTTTTGAGATTATATTTCCTCCTGCGGCATTCGGGTTAGGTACGACCACGTGCTTACTCGCGGTCGTTTTATTCCCGTGTTCTTTTAAGAATTCTCGGTATTCTTTGTTTAATACCTACATATTAGTTATCTTTGGCCTAATGCCTTTTCAAACTATTTTGTTGACGTTCGCCATATCTTGGGGAGTTGACTCGTGTTTTATTTTATTCGGCATCATGGTGAGGTTATGCGTTGCCTGGTCCCCGCAGGGGTGGCCTTCTCCCGCATTTTCTTTAAGAATATTTATTTGTGTTTTATGTTATGCTAGCTTGGATTTTGTTGTACTGCTTAACTTAATTGTTTGTCGAAGGAGATTGTTATTACTGTATACACAGAAAAAACAGCGAGAGGTATATGTATGAATCTTAATATAGGGCATCCATCCCTCTTCTACACGCTAACCAGCACGCTTAGCATGCTAACCACTAGACCAACGCACCGGGTTGATTTACAAACTAGTTTAAATTTTTTTTAATTGTATCTGCTATGGCGAACGCTTTGCTAATTGTAGCTTCCATGTATAGGGATTTTCCCTTTTTACATTTCCCACCATTTTCTCCAATCCACATCCCTAATCGATCCCCACCTTGCGGCGACAGCCGACTTCCCCCTCTGTATCGCATTCACCATAACATTTTCTGTCATGGATATAGGGAAACTGCGGAAAACCTATACCAATACAGCCGGTCACGAGTTCGCTTCCCAGCCTCGGAGCTAGTCGCGTTTCGTCGAGAAATAGCTCACAGGCTACAGCCATACACACCCGACACACACACGTACCGGCCGTGTGCGCGACACCTGTGTAGAACTGGAGCTACGTCGCCTGTGTTTTTATTTCTCTCCGAAACTACGAGACGGTGATTCGAACCCCCGACCTCCCGATGTGTTGATTTCATAGGCAAGCACGCTAACCACTAGATCAACACATCGGTTATAAACTATTTACGATGAATTTTGTTTTGAATATCTTGAATTATTGCTAATTTTGGTTCCTCGTAGAAACAAACTCTGAGACGGTGAAAACATTTTTTTCCAGTTTTCAGTGTCAACGTGTTCAAGATATCCGAAAACTCAAAAAATCATATTTCGAAAAAATATTTGGGTGTGTGTGGGTTCTGGCCCTGTAAAGTTAAAACGTCTACAACTCGAGAACGATTTGAGCTACAGCCCTCCCGTTTTGCACTGATGTCAATCTCCACAATCAGTCAACTACAGTCCCAATGGTTGAATCAGAGCTTCTATTAGGTACAGCCGATGATCCACGGCTGCATAGGCAAACTTGCATCCAGTTAGTCTATATATATCAGCCGGAGTTGGGCATAATTATATTTATAAATACGAATACGAATTTATTCACATCGTGATTTTCATGTGAAGATAAATATAAATTTATTCATACTCCACTTATTGTAAATACACGTATTCACAAATATTCTGAACATACAAATAAAGTCACAGAAAAAATTGTGAATATTCACAAAATATATAAATATTTACAAAAAATCCTGTAAATTAAAAAAAAATTACATCAAAATCTGTGAATGCAAATGTATTCACCGTGAAAATTGTAAACCCAAAAAAATGCACAAAATAAGTTGTGAATTTTTTTCGTATTCAAGACAAATTAAAATCAAATTCACAATGATTAGATTAAAATTGACGCCAATAGTGAGTTCTTACCCATTTCGAGAGAAAACATTGTGTGAGGCCCTCAACACAATGTTTTCTCTCAAAATACGTAAGAACTCGCCTGTAGTGTAAATTTAAATATAATTGTCGTGAATTCGATTTTAATTTGTCTTGAATACAAAAACCATTAACAACTTATTTTGTGAATTTTTTTCATATTTATAATGTAATATTTGAAACTCACAATTTTTTTTGTAAAAATTTCTTTGCCTCGACGCAATGTTTTCCCTCAAAATACGTAAGAACTCACTTTTGTTGTGAATTTTAATCTAATCATTGTGAATTTGATTTTCACAACTTATTTTGTGAATTTTTTTATATTTATAATTTTTTGTGAATACATTTGCATTCACAGATTTTGATGTGAATTTTTTTAATTTACAGGGTTTTTTGTAATATTCACATTTTTTTGTGACTTTATTTGTATGTTCACAATATTTGAGAATACAATTGCATTTGTATGCATGCACCTGAATACGAATAAGTGAAGTATAAATAAATTTGTATTTATATTCACATGAATATCATGATGTGAATAAATTCATATTTGTATTTGTAAATAGAATTACGCACAACTCTGATATCAGTGACGTCAGCAGTCAAGTAGATCCCGATTTTTTTCCGAATTTTGTGCACCCAAAAATTTCGATCGCTTTTCCAATTATAGATGAAGTGACCACACTATCAACAGTCAACTTTTTCTTTGCACTTTTAAATGGATTTGGAAAACGGCAAAAAAACGTATAAGCGTATTCTGTTACCGTCATATAAGCCTGAACAAGTTTCCAAAAAAACGCGCATGCGGTGGTGCAATTGTGCAAAAAACGAAACAAACAAAAGTAAGTGGAAAATCTACCATGCATGAATACTCAATATTTACGAAGAAATCAAATGAAAACATTAGCTTAAACAGTTAAAAATAGAAATGCTCACATCAAGAGACGATGCAATGCTTTAGCATCAAGTATACAAAAATTGAAAGGCAAAGCCACAGCAAATTTAAAAAATAATATTGTCATGTTGAATAAGTTCACTGTTTTTTGAATAAAGTGATGCAGTAAAATTCCCCGCAAATTCTCTTCTTTGGTACGAAATTTGACATACACTATGAAAAATTTGTATATGAAAAAATATATTTTGAGAAAACAAGCTTTTATTTAATGTACTGAAAAGAAGAAAGTCCTAATTATTTCAGACCAAGTCACCTATATGTGACTAAATAAAAGACGGGCGCTCAACTTTTTGAATGTTTAATCAATTTGTTCAATTCAGTTTTATTAACCGTATTTAATTTGGCACAATAGTAATTAGAGAAATTATTATCACATTGATATGTTAACGTATTTATGTAAATTTAAGATTATATCTCTAAACTTTGAGCATCCCGAGATTTTATTTATAGTCACATATACCCGGTTTCGTAACATTTTTGCAAAGCGGTATCAATCTTTCAAAACGAACCGGTGTTATTATTGATTGATCTAATTAAAACGGGAGGCGCCTGGGTATCCCGAGTCTGTACGTAAGAAACTTGGTATGCTTGTAAAATTAAAAAATAACAAAGACTGTAATTAGGATTGAACTTACGACTAATAGCTACATATAAAGTTTTCACATACAAGCACAGTAGGCTACGAAATTGTTTGTTTTGGTTAGTGAAATATTATATGGATGATAAGATATCGCTAATTTTATATGAAAAGTTGGAAATGTTATGGATGTTCTTTCTTTTTAAGTTGAATCGTGCATTGTGACCCCTTAGATGAATGTTTGCAAAATTTCAGAGCTCTAAGTAGTCGAGAAGTGGGTGAAATATCGATATCCCGTTTTGAATCACCCAGAAAGTCAAGTTAAATAAAAGCTTGTAAAAAAAAGTTGTGTACACTTCAAACAAAATAATTTGATGGCATTAGTTTTAGCTTTTTTTATACCCCGACGTCATTTGCGTCGTAATGGTTCAGATTTTTTAACAATTTAATAAGCACGATGTCCAATGAGATGAAACATAATCATTTTCAAATTTTGTAAAAATATCGCCAAACGTTCATTTTTATGATTACTGCTCTTATGGACACATGCCAGAAAATATGAATGCTTATCTCTGAAAGTACATCTTTGTTTCGATTAAGGCATTCCTTTCACGAACCCAAATATTTTACACTTAACTTATTTTCGTCTATAATGAAGTAAAAATACATCCCCGTATACTAGTAAAATTTCAAGCCGAGTTACCGAACCTTTTAATGAAAACTTACGACCCTAAAAATCGTCTCATTTATACGGCACTTTATGGAGATGTCACCCTGGCTACATTTCTATCTAATAATTTATACACTAAATATCTCTAGATACCTGATATAAACTGCTCACAGGTGTAAAAAAGTCTAAAGATTCCGTAACGACAAGAAAAACACAGGGTCACTGAACGTTTAAAGAAAATATTAATGTTAAAGGTTGGAAAAATGTGACTAGCAGAAGAATTTTCGTAGCCGTGACGTTTCAAATAAATGTAAAAATGTCTCAATCTACTAAATGTGCGCGAAATTTTTTATTCTAGTTTATCGTTGCGTATAATAATCCATTGTAACTTATTTTTTTATTAAGCGCAATTGTAATTTACCGAAGATTCAGAAGGCCCTGCTTATGCCCCCACAAAATACGGCCCTCCGCGAAAGGAATACCTTAAGGAAGTAGGTACCTGCACATTTTATATAGCCTTCATATTACTAGGTAACTAGGTAAGGTTCAACTTTAAACATTTCCAGGCAATGTCAATGTGTCAAATGTGGGAAACGAGGATGAAAGAAATACATCAAATACCGACACTTTCGACCTTCAAACGGAATCATCGAATGCTCATTCCTCCGTTCTTCCAGATGTGCCGGAAGAAAATAATGAAGCGGTCACTGGTTCTCGGCTCAGAGAGAATCATAATTTAATAATGCTTGCTGACACAGTGTTAAATGTGACTACATCTGATATTGAAGATATGTCACCAGATGAAATTTCGAAAGAAGATACAATTGAAGAAGCTAATGACTCCACTTCTATTGAAACTGAATCAGACAATTATGACGGTGAATCAGATTCAGAATCTGACGACGAGAGAGATCTTTTTTTTAACACTGATGGGATGAATGGTAAACAGATAATTTATCCCCAATCTCAGCTGAAGGTTTCGGATGTGTTGTTAATGGTCGAAGCATATACGGTGACAAATAACCTTACCCGCAGAAGTCAAGAAGACTTGATAGATCTCGTTAAAACTGCGGCAGGTCCAGATTTCGAACGCTGGCGTGCTAGTCACTATACTCGAGGAAAAGCATTCAATCCACCTCGCGATACTATGAAGTTACACTTCTTTTGCGAAACGAAGAATTGCTATAATCTGATTGCTTCGCAAAGTTTATCAGAAAAGTGTTCTGAAATTCACGCAGAATGTGTATCCTGTCAAACAAAGTACACACTCTCATCAGACAGCTGCAATCAATTCATGTCCATTGATATAAAAAATCAACTGAAAATCATCCTGAACGATTCCAACATGCAATCAGACTTGCTGAAGACCCTCGAAAATAGGAAGGGAACCGCGAAGAGTGGGCTAATATCTGACGTGTATGACGGTCGACTTTACAAGCAGGTTCAAGAACTGTCACCGACAGCTTTAACTTACAATATGAACACCGATGGTGCTCCGATGTTCAAGAGCTCAAGTCGGAGCTTCTGGCCAATGCAATTTCACATAAATGAACTCAGTCCTCGTATTTGATTTCAAAATCTGATACTCGGTGGGCTATTCGTGACTTCCAAGGAACCAAAGGCGGAATTAATGAAAATGTATTTGTCCGTTTTCTTCGATCAGGCCGAAGATCTAATGGAAAAAGGTATCGATGCAACGCTCGGATCTACCGGAGAAAAATTGAATTTAAAATGCTACTGTCTTGCTCTCTGCATGGACTCAGTGGCGCGTCCGGTTGCCCAGTTTCGCTTGCAGTACAACGGACGTTATGGCTGTAGTTGGTGCTATGCATACGGATTTTATGATGGTAGTGCGATGCGGTACCCATTATGTGAAATCGAACCAGGTTTAAGATCACACGAAAGTCATACACGCGACGTTCAGCAGGTCGAATTGATTAACCGTGCCGGGAAATCGATAAATGGCGTGAAGGGCCGTTCGGAACTTTTACGATTGGATCATTTCGATTGTGTTTGGGGTTTTCCGATTGATTACATGCACGGTGTACTATTAGGTGTGACCAAACAACTGTGGACCATATGGACGACTGCCACAAGAGAATGTTATTTGCGGCCCAATGATCGAAAGAAAATAGAGGATCGTCGATCAAAAATAAAGCGACCGCATGAGATTCATAGGCTGGCGAGACCAATAAAAGATGCCCCCAAATGGAAAGCATCGGAATGGGAATCGTGGTTATTGCTTGACAGTGTACCGTGCTTAGAAGGCATTCTCGACGATGAATGCTTGAAATCTTAAATTTTGTTTGTTCGGAGCGTTAACACCCTATTAAAAAGCGAGATCAATGAAGTAGATTTTCTAAAATGTGAATATGAACTCTTCCAATTCGTTGGGGAATGTGAAATTCTATACGGGGAAGGAGCAATGACATTCAATATGCATTCTATGGTTCACCTTTGTGAATCAGTAAGACAAAGTGGACCGCTATGAGCAACATCCACATTTCCTTTTGAAAATGGTATTTTCCATTTCAAAAGGTTCATTAACGCACCTCATGGTGTGAGTTACCAAATTGCAAAGAATTTCTTGAAGAAGAAGTTGATTCAATCGAATATCGATAAGGCCTCAAACACGCCTGCTTGTCGTAATTATTGCCACGGCTTATTTCAACCGCGACGTCTGGTTAATAGCGTCAAAACTGAGAATGGCGTGACACTGGTCGGTGCAGGCAAATACGAAAAAACCATTGAAACTGTAATGATGGATTGCATTGATGGCATGCACACGCCAATAGAGGTATTTAATCGATGCATTTACAAAGGAATCGTACTTCGGAGTACAGCATAGACGCTTCCAAAAAGAACAGACGATACTGTAGTGCAATTGAAATCGGGGAAAATAATGAAAATCTACAACTTTGTACTCGTCAACAAAAAATGCTACTTGTACGGGCGTGAGATGTTAATACTTCAGTGCAAGTTTAACGGACGATTGGTTTTGGACCACATATTTGAGCTGCGACACCAACAAGGGGACATGATTGTTGCAGACCCGGAAAATGTTCGATGCAAAGTCATACATTGTACTACCGGGGCCAAAGAGTACATTATTTTTTTCCCAAAAGTTTTGGGCATATAACAATATGGTTTGTAACTTGGATTGTGCTCAACATAACATTTTTTCATACACATTTGTTGAAAAATAACTTCAGCACAAGGTGGTATGTAGCACGTTGTTTCTTTTTTAAAAATGATTGTGTTATTGATGCTGGAGTTCCGAAAAACATCTCTTCTCGGCACGTACAAATTACTTTTTTGTTCACCTTTGGTGTTTATTACTGTTGTTACACCTCCTGTGAGTATGGGACAATCCATTCTCCATTCAACTGTTTATAAGGTACAGCTTATGTCTCTTAACAGGGCATTTTACAGTTTGTTGCAACATGCCGAAAAAACATTGTAATTAAAATTGCAAACATGAGACTGTTGGAAATGCTTGTATCGTGTTATCAACATTTCTGGCTCGATCCTTAGAAATCTTCTTTATCAATCGATTTCATTATTTTCATGAAAGCAACAAAAGAACATATCAAACAGTCTCTTGTTTAAGATTAATGACATGATTTTTTTCGCAAATAAAGAAAATATAACTGCTTTTTTTAAAATACTTTAAACAGTGCAGCGAATCCTTATATACCAATAAATAGGATATTTCATTTTCTTTTTTGCACTAACTAAAAATGTTTTGTCCGCATTTCTTTTCCGTACATGCATGTATACACTATGCCAATTTTGCTTTTATTGATGTCATGTATGTGATAAGAAAGGAGGTGTCAATAAAATGTTTGTCTTGCAACTTTGATTTGCTTTGCTGTTAAGTAACTACTTGGTAGGCTCCCGACCACTTTTATCCCTTTTCCATAGACTGTTTCAAACTGCACTACCCTTTGTCGCACGTCGCTTCTGAATATTTGGATGATGAATTCTTGTTTTGCTCGCTTTAACTTTTACGGTATTATTGCTGACGATCAATGTTTCGAGCGTTTTTCAAATATATATCTATACGCTATGGATGGATTTCATTTTTCATGTATAACAAAATATTATCAGCAGAAGGATGCTGCGGTGGAGAAAATTGAAGGCGAAAAAACAGATGAAAGCGACAGCCATGAAGCATACAAAGCAAAGAAAACGCCTGAACGAAAGAAATACCATAAAAAAGAGAAGGGCGCGAAAAAAGGGAAGTAGACAAACAGAAGGAGCAACAAGAAGAAAATAATGACACAAATTCTGTGACGGTGAGTTATACAGAGAAATCGGCTGTAATTATATTTTCATGTGTATTTTCAAGAGATATTATCATTTTTTATAATGAAACTTTTTGTTTTCAGTATTGACAATTATGAAAAAAGAGTAATATTCGAAACTAAATGATGAATTACCTAAAAATGAATCACGGGAGAAATTTCCAATTATTAGAAATATTTTTCAAAATGATATTAACCCTAGAATGACACACTGGGGTAGATTCGTGCTCCACGCCGATTGTAAATCTCCTGCAAAAGCAGCAATATAACATTTTATTTGTTCTTCGGATCAAATATTGACACGCTTTTGGAATTTCCTGAAATTTGTAAATGGTACCATCGTCTTCCTCGTCAAAGACGAAGAAAATCGTGTGCTTCAAAAAATTTTATTCACTATTTATAATCTGTCAGTGTGTCTTTTTTAAGGCAAAAAACATAATTACAAATTACAAATGTAATTTGTAATAAGTAAAAAAAGCTAATTACAATATTTTGTAATTAGTAAAAAAATTGCTTATTACAATGGTATTTTGTAATTAGTAAAAAAAGGCTAATTACAATGGCATTTTGTAATTAGAAGAAAAACAATTACTAATAACAATTGTCATTTGTAATTAGAAAAAATTTAGTTACAAATTACTATTATAATTTATAATTATAAAAACTGTAAATACAAATTACAAATGTAATTAGAATATTTGTTTCTTTCTAATTACAAATTACAAATGTAATTAGAATATTTATTTCTTTCTAATTACAAATAATATATGTAATTCGAATATTTTTCCTTTCTAATTACAAATCTAATCACCATCAATTTTTGTTCTTATTACAAATGACAAATGTAATTGGTATTCATTGTTTTTCATAATTAACAAAATCTACATTCCTAAAAATTCAGGAATTAAAAATGGCGGATCGAAATACAAAAATTTAAGCGATTCGCACCTAATTGGTATTAGGGGGTGTACGAGGTCGCTGGTTATGAATCCATCCTCAAATTCATTAATCCGAAATGGGGTCGACGGACCCCGTGTGCAGCTTACTGATGCCATATGGCCCACACAGAGTATTTCGTGATTTGTTAGACTTGACTTTCGCAAAATTTGGTACTCAGAGATTTCCGCAATCTGCTGATTATGAATTAAAGGTCAAAAATAAAAATAGCGGATCCAAAATGGTTTAACACTGAAAATTGGCACTCGCAAATTTTCGAGATTGCTGATTACAAGCTTGTCTTCAAAATGCGTAAACTAAAAATTGTGGATCGTTCATTGTGAACTACAATACAATCATTTACCCTATTCTCACGATAGTTAGTATCAGGGGGTTTTCGAGGTCACTGGTTATGAATCTGCTCTCGAAATACAGAATTAATAAACAGCAGATCTACCATCGCGTATCAAAATGCAAACATTGACTGGAATCCGTGGAAACTTGGTGCTCTGGATCCGCCATTTTGAATTCTCGAATTTCACAGGCAGATTCATAATTATCGACCTCAAAAATCCCTTACTACTAATTATCATTCGAACCAAGTAAATTCTGGTAATTCATGCGCAATGCTGGACCCACTATTTTATTTATGTATTTTGAAGGCAGATTCGTATTCAGTGAGCTCCAAAACCCTGTAATTCCAATTCCCATGGGAATCGAATACATTATTATATCATGGTCTGCCATATTGGAGACACTGTTTTGAATATATGTATCGTGAGTTTGGAGTAGTAATCAGCGGCCTCAAAAACTCCCTAGTACTGAGTTTTATCCGATTGTAGTCAAGTTTTGCATTTCGTTACGCCATATTGGATCCACCATTTTGAATATCTTAATTTTTAGGGCAGATTCATAATAAGCGACCTTGAAAACGCCTTAATACCAATTATTGTGCGAATTATAGGTGTGATTAGTCATATCAATGTAATTAATTACTCTAAGTAATTAGTGTTGCCCAACACTGGTCACAGGTTATATTTAATTAGCATAAGAATGGCTAATATCGGTCGGAGAAAGGTTTTTCTCTAATTGAAAATATTCTCAGACCATTTACCCATTATTTGGCTAACTGAAAACAAACTCAAACATATGGAACCAATGCGGAAAATTGAAAACAATACGAAATAATTTTGAAAATTCGATATTTTCATGAAATTCCGATATTTTAGGACGGTATAAAGAGACCTAGAGGGGTGTTGCGACAAAGCCAATTGCGAAAAAAATTCAAAGAGACCATTGAGCAACTGAATGAGTCAAGGTACACAAGAACTGTTACGAATATTGCAAATTTCTTCAGTAAAATTTTTACATTATTGCTTAATATATTTTTCACACGCTTTACATTGAATTGTACAATTAGGGAAGCATGGATATATTTATTATATACGTCTCTATATTAGGATAAAAAAATCATGGATGTACGATCAATAGTTCGAAAGTTAGTGCTAACGGAAGGTAGACTATTTTTTGCTAGTACTACGTGAAAACTTGTTTTCTCCGCAATATTTCATCATCTATAAGTTACAATGGCTGTGTACTTAATTCCAAACATTTAAAACGAAAGAACTAAAGCAATTAAAGTCTGCAAACCATACAAAATTTATCATGTTCCTAATTTATCTTGCCCTTGGTGCGGCAAACCGATAGCGATAGGTATACCGTCGACGTGCGGCTATGCCGGTGTCCCAAGTCTATGCAGCAATACTTACAGGGAGACAGCACGACCATGGGGTCGGGATTTCGCCGAATTTTTTTGCGGTGAAAGAGGACCCCTACCATCTCACGTGGTTAAAGTAGTGGAA
Organism: Ophion obscuratus; assembly: GCA_964007375.1. Lineage (NCBI taxonomy): Eukaryota > Metazoa > Arthropoda > Insecta > Hymenoptera > Ichneumonidae > Ophion > Ophion obscuratus. The sequence continues at coordinate 17,294,915 of OZ023318.1, read as the reverse complement.
TGCTCTACTCGGAAAATTCCGAGAAAAATCGATTAAAAGTTTCTTAGGCGACTTATGAGTTTAAAATGTCAGGCACTTGTCGAGCCGCCGTCTAGTCTAGACGGTTAGGGCTTGGTCTTTTGCGCCGGAGGTCTCGGGTTCGATTCCTCCTTCGGATCTTATTTATTTATTTTTTTTTTTTTTTGTTATCCCAGCAATTATTCAAAACGTTTCTCATCCCTACATTATTTAAAAAAATATATTTACAGTTAGCCTCCTCCGATCTTCATGAAAATTTAGTACAATACTTTTGGATATGTACATGCGCAAAATGTAATAAGAAAAAATCAATTTTTCGAAAATTGTAAAGTGAGAAGACGCCTTAAGCTAGCCACCACGCCAATCCACCAATTCCCCAGTACTTTCATTTTTAATAGGATTTTATATGATGCCAGATTTATTTTATTTGTTGAACCCAAAAAATCCAAGAAAGATTTTTTCATAGTAGATGATAAGCTGCTCGCAGTTATTGTGATTGATTGACAATGAATGTTAATTTTTTTGTGCTAGTTGTAATTTATTTTGAAACCATTTTATGGACGCGGATAATTTATATTTTGTATTTTGCTTGATACTAACCAAATTAGACACCACACTCAATCGCTCTATTCAACGCATAATATTTTCTATAGAGTGACACGTCTGATGATGGGTCGGCATCCACGGTATGTGTTTCTGAAATATTTCCACCGTTATATTCAGAAGATCAACCTGCGATTAAAAGCGACACAAGCAATACTCAGAATGCCAATTCACCGATCGTTCACGATATAATTCTGCCAAATATTGGAGCAGTGATACGTGCACGATCACCACTCCTGACATTGTCTGTGTCGGCGCTGCCCAAGGGAAAATCGCCTGACATTGAAAATGCTGAACCTCAGCCGACAGAAGTAACAGACACTAATACTAAAGTAAGAGCGCTAGACTAATGACTGTGTATGAACTTCGAGATGTCTGTGAAATTCGCTTAGTTGCTGACTGATAAAAGGCGAAAGCATTCAGTTTGACAGTATATGAAAGTGGATTAGCTGATATATAAGTGCGAGAAAGATAGCTGCGAAAATGAGATTTGTGATTCCGTGTAAATGGTACAGATTCTTGAACAAGTAGAAGTTCAGTCCCTTTTTTCCACCGTTCTGAGTTGGCTAAATTGATTTAATTCCAATCACTTATGTGGGTTCGGAAAAATCACAATTCGCGTTTTCGAAGTGGTCGCCCTGTGTGATACATCGATTCTAAATGACTGAAATCATCGCAGGAAAAGAATAAAAATGGAGTGGAAAGACAGGTCGCAAAATCGAAGTCAAAAAAGAAGGAAAGGTGCCAATCTACGGACAAGCAAAAAACGAGTAAAAAACGTGTAAGTGAAAGCACCTCAGAAATGGGGCAAGTTAGAAATGTATTCGTTATTAGCTTTCCGCCCGCGGCTTCGCTCGCGTAGACTTGTGTTGAATGTTCCTTAATGATATGTGCTCCCGAAATATTTTGTTAAGGAACACGTAGCATTATATTGAAGAGTATTAGCCCTATAATCATGTCACAGTTTTTAGCATCCGTAAATCATGCATATGGGCCCGTCGCTTATTTGACTATGTTATTGTGTACGGAAAAATCTGAAAAAATTAATGGGTCTTCCTTAGACTCTTAACTATACGATAAACCTTTTGCCATCCCTGCAAATCCCTTTTTTAATTAACATTTTTATCAAATTTTGAGTGTATGTGGGCTGTTTACACTAGAATGGAAGATTTAGCCCGGACACAAACGACCGATGCACATGATTCTAGGGTTAATAGGAAGTTTCAAGTAAATTTGACCAGAGGTTTTTTTTACCATACAAACTTTGCTACCCCCTTTTTCGTTCAATGATTGAATTTCCGAAAACGATACAATTTCATGAATTGTGTCTAGGAGCAGTTATACAAAGCTTCAAGTAAATTGTACCTTTTATTTTTATTTTCCGTACAAACTTTGCCAGCCCCTTTCGTTTAGAGGTTGAATTTTGAACAACGCTAAAGTACGTATTTGATTAATTATGTTGAAGTAGAATAATACTAAGTTTGAAGCAAATCTTATGACTACGTTTTTTTCATAAAAACTTTGCCACCCCCTTTCGCCCCTTAGGAGACGAATTTCTAAAAACACTAAAATACGTTTTTGACTAATTATGTCAAGAAGCACGAATATCAAATTCAAAGGACAATCGGACCGGTCCTTTTACATTTTCATACCAATTTTGCCACCCCTTTTCTCCCAGAACAACCCTGAGATAGAATAAGATTAAAATAAATGATATTTTTCCAGAAAGCATCCACAAAGTCGAGAGATAATGAATGTTGTTGCGAGCAGTTGGTCAAAAGTATTGAGACTTTGAGCAACGATTTTTTAAACTATAAGGAGGCTCGAGAAAAAAAAGATTCTCTCATTGTGCGATCTCTCGAAAGCCTTGAAAGCAACTGGAAGCAGCTACAAAGTAAGTAATATTTTGGTTTTGCATATTTTCAGCTCTATGACTTAGCGAAATTGAATTTGTTTCTGAACTTTCACTGAAATAAACCCACAAATGGTCTACATGAAAAGTCATAGATTGATATCTTGATCGTGTGACGGTATTTCATAATTGAGCTGTCGGTTTTGTAGTGAACGATTATAAAAAATATATAATAAACGTTCTTATTATCAGTAAAATTCACATGAGTATGAAGGCGTCTTCTCACTTTAGACGGTAAAAAAATACTATTTTCATGAATAGTTTTTTTATTATAGATATTGATATGGAAGTTATTATACTTGATAAATACACTTTCGAAATACATTAAAAAATTAACTTGATCATTTTCATCACTATTAATCAACAAAAATGGCAGATAAAAAATGTCCCAAAAAAATTGGAGGTCTGCGCTGTTGATGATGTCTGGAAGATATATCATCCGAAACAAAAAAATCAAACAGTTTTAGATTGAACAGTTAATGGCTAGAGCACATATCATGCGATTTTTTATATACGCAGACATAACAAAATAGTGGACATTTTTCGAAGAAAACAAAAAAAACATGTTTTTGACGCCGCTTTTGGCAAAAAAATTTAGTAAATATCAAAGTTTAAAAAATCCTTGACATGCGCTATAGCTATAGTTGTAAAGAATATGTGGTTAAATCTTCATAAGGATCGGTTTAGTAGTTTCCAAGATTTTATCAACAAGCCGTTGAAAACGTTGTTTCAAGAAAAACGCGTTTAAAGTTTACTTCCTGAGCACCAACGTGCTCAGGTAGTAAAATAAAGGTCACACAAAAATACAATTAGACTCCAGAGATCTTTATAAAACTTTAGTATGATGCTTTTGGATATGTATACTTTCGAAAAATGTAATAAAAAATAATTGAATTTTTTGAAAATTGTTATGTGAGAAGACGCCTTGAAGGAATGCAAATGTAAGGTTTCATAAAGTTATTACATAAGAATGTTTATTTAAAAAATGAATTGTAGAATGTTCCCAAAACGCGCTTTCGTGCATTTAGTTGCTCTTTGTTTCTAAATACTGTGTCTGAAATTGCCAAACCATTGGCAATAACACCCGCCCAAAAATTTGAGATGGAATTCTTTGTACAATCCTTGGTTCCGTTATATGATAAACGTTGTAACAATTACGACAATCGCAGGTGCTCATTCAGCGGCCGGCAATACCGCGGAGAGTATGAGCCTACGGAGCCTACGGAGAGTATGAGCCCATAAACCTCCGCTGCCAGGGTTTGTCCGTAAAGACGGCGATCAGGAAAAGGTAAGCCATTGCGCGGTAATAAACAATCAATGGAGTACCGAATATTGAATGCCGAAAATATAATGTTGTTGTTTTTTTGGAGCATCTTTACATAACAGATCCTTTAATACATACCGTCGCCAATTTTGCAGAATTTTGGGCTAGTATTTCCTTTATGGGAAGCTAAAGCAAAATTGTTATTATTTGAATCAGACATTGAAATCAATGAATTCTGGCAGATGACCTGACTATTGGTTTTTCTATTGTACTCATCGACTTTAAAGAAAACGTTCAGACAAAAGTTGAAAACTTTTTTACGATGTTATAAGTACTTCCTTAAGGCCATAGGCGTAAGGTTAACATAACCTCAAACAAATTCTGACACACATTTCTCAAAAGCGGCTAGTTACAATGAAAACAAATAGTGCTGGCCCCTGCGTAATTAATTGACGCAGGCACCCCAACTGTTTTTTGTTATTTCAAAAAGTCGTTTTCGAGAAACATCTGTCAGAAGTTTCAGCTCTATCTCCCTCGCACCCATAAGTCTTTAGCTTTGCCTTAATCATTCATAAAAATTGTATTGCGTGCTATTGTACAAAATGCATAATGGCATAAACATTTGCAGATACACTGTGGCGAAAACATTTGGCTGCCGAAAGTGACTTACGACAACGCAGTCTACAATGCCCGGTCGGATTCAATGTTCGTCAAGAATATGGCTCTCGCCATATTCGGCGACGAAACATTGAAAAATTCAAGCGTCACAGGCTCGCAATCAAACAGGACAAAGAGTGTAGTCAAGCTCGCAATTAATGCCACGAAGGCACTTGCTGTTCGCAGTAAGTAGTCGTAAATCCGTATTACTTTTTTTACATGCATTTCTAGGATTGCTTTAGTCAACCGAAAAACTAGCTTAAAAATAGTTTTCGCAACAATGGAACGGACAGCTCACTAATACTCCTTCAAATCTCATAGCCCTTGCACTTATGCACTTCCGAGATGCCTTAATTTTATAGAAATTTTGATTGTTTTGTAAGTGCGTGCCATTTTCTTAAATTTGCCGTTTCTTCACTTGAATAACTGTCAACCAGAAACTATATATGTTGCAACTAAAAAACTTGGTGGATTTTTTTTGCAACTCAAAGTTGACCGGAAAGTAAACTGTATGCTGATTCGCAACTCCTGTGGCAACCTTGCTGTGACACTCTGCCACAGTTCCGCCGTTTTCATGATAAATTAACTTAAACATTTGTTTTTTATACTTAAATATGCTATTAAAGTATATCTACAATTTGATAAATATAAATAGGAGGTGTCCATTAATTACGTGAGGTGTTTTTTTTTTATTTGGACCCTCTCCTTTCTGGTGAGATTCGGTGAGATGTGGAGACCCTCCCGCGCGTAAGATTTTTCCCACAATTTTAAAATTATAATATTTGTCCAATATGTCCATGTATTTTGCTTCATACCAATAATAAAGGCTCACGGATAGAGCCCATCAAACGGACGGCTCCATCAAATATATTTTTTTCTTTGCAAGAAGAAGAGGAGAAAAATTATACTTTGTTTAAGGAGTACTATAACGGCTTTCGTTTACAATGTTATTTGGTTTTAAAAAAATAAGGTGGGTAGTGCTGCGACGCCATCTTCCTTACTCGATCCATTAGTAATTAGCCTCCAAAGAATATATTAAGATGAACAGGAAAAATTTTGAAATTAAAATTAATGAAGAAGATAATGAAGCAATAATTTAATTAATGGCTAAGCAGAGACAAAGAAGATCAATAAAAAAATATTTTTATTTCATATAAATAATCAATATTTTTATTTTATACTGTTAATATTGACACGTGCTCGTCCATATTTTTAGACCAGTCTGGAAATATAGATATATCACGGGGTTTTGAAAAATGTTTATAACAAAGGATATATACTGCCGCTCAAACGTTTGCATACACCAGCCGATATTTGTTGCCGCACTAAAAGTTAGATAGCTGCGTAAAAAAAAAAATATATATATATCCAGATCTAACGAACGGCGTTTTGACGAGGACAAATTCAGCTTTGTTTTGCTATTTTTAAATATTTTTTATGATCTTTTTTTGACCCGATACGCACTTTTGTACGTGACCGTTTTTCGGCTATTTTTTGACCATCGAGAATTTTGCGCATAACTTATGGATTTTTTTGTCATGTTTATCCACGATAAACTTGAACGGGGTAGCAGCAACTCCATTTTAGTTTTTTTTTAATTTCGTACGATTTTTTTCGCAAAGTTATTTTATTTTTGGCCAAAAAATATGAATTTAGGAAAGTTCGACGTAACTCAAGAACTATAGGGCTTAAGAGAAAATGTCAGGGATGTAAAAAGTTGCGTACATTTATACTAGACCGCCTGGAATTTTATCAGATTTTTCCTTCAAGTTTTTTTTGCACTATTTTCACTGAATTTTGGCCGAGTTGTGGCCAAAAAAATTTTAAAAAGAAATTCTGAAAACATTCAAGCAGATTTAATATAGAAAATTAAAAGTTTCCCCTCCTGATATTTTATTCTAAACGCCATACTTTTCGAGATAAGCCATCCTACTCGGCAAAGTTTCGAGCGAAAATAGTAAAAAAAAATCTCGAAGAAAGATTCTGAAAACATTCCAGGAGATCCAGTATAAATTACGCAACTTTTTATGTCTTTGACATTTCCGCTTAAACCTTATAGTTCTTGAATCACGTTGCATTTTCGAAAATTTGGCTTTTTAAGTATAAAATGAAATGACTGCGAAAAAAATCGTATAATAGTAATTTATGCTACATGTGCGAGAAACAACGAATTCCATCGCGCGTTAAGTTATCGCATGAGCCGAAGGCTTATGGCTCATTTCACACGAGTACGAGTGAGAAATGCACCATAAGTCGAGGCGAATTTGGCAACTTACCCGCGATGTAAATCGTTTTTTTCCGCACATGTCCTATACATAATTTTTTGCAATGACTGTCTCGTAAGTGGGATTTGAAAATCAACAAAACCAAAAACCGTGATAAACGTAAACTGTGATAAGTTGACGTTTTATATCACATGAATTTCGCACTAGTGCGGGAATGTAAGCATCGTTGAGAAATAAGCCACTTTCCGCACGCTAAACACCAATCGAAAATCGCACTTTCGGAGCAGGCATTGCAAAAAAACCATTTTTTCATGAATCAATGTGGTACAGTGAGCTATAAATAGATTTTTTCCGCACGAGTGCGGGAAAGTAAGCATCGTTGAGAAATAAGCCACTTTCTGCACGCTAAACACCATTCCAAAATCGCAATTTCATTGTGGAATTGGCAGGCATTGTAGAAAACATTTTAAGAAATCGAAATGGAGCTTCTACTACCTCTTTCAAGTTTATGATGGATAAAAATAACAAAACAACAAGTGTCCATAAGTTATGCGTTCAAGTCTCGATGGTCAAACAATAGCCGGAAAACGGTCACCTACAAAAGTGTGTACCGGTTCGAAAAAAATACATATATATTTCAAAAAAGCAAAACAAAGCTGAATTTGTTTCGTTCAAAACGACTCTCGTTAAATTTGATTATCTTTTTAATTGGCGGAGCTATCCAACTTTTAGTGCAGCAAGAAATATCAACTGTGTATCCAAACTTGTCAGCGGCAGTAGTGTATATACACTGCCGCTCCAGCGGTATTATTGGATGGATATTAAAAAATCGCCAAAATTCTTGAAAATTCGAGAAATGATAATTCCTGGTAGAACAGTAATACATGAATTATTCTAGAATTTTTCACGAAGTAAGTTAGTAGTTAGAACATATGAATTTAACACGATCGCTTATGGAAAAACTGTTTTTATAGACGTTAATGGTTGCAAAACGAATGAAAGTAAATCGCCGTAAATTCTGAAAATGTTATATCATAAAGATTTAGGATCGAGCGATTGATTATGCTAAGTTTCAAATACATCGACTGAGTAATTTCGAGAAATTACTTAAAGTAATGAGGAGTATCGCCTTTTTCAACCATGAATTCATAGCAATCATTATAAAACTCAATATATGTTGAGTTTTTGGGTAATTATTGATAACAATATAATCTAAACGTATTAATTACATTTAAAAATTTAGTTTTTTGTTGGACACTTGAAACAGATGTACAGTCACTGACAAAACCTCAGTCAAGCACACGAAAACCTCAGTCAAGCACACGCCAATATCGTATAATTTGACTTCAATAATTATTGAAAGTGGAAAATTAACATTTTTAATTGTCAATTTGTTATTAAACTAGCTTTTTGTAAAGATTAAACATGTACGACATGATCTAGATTTATAAAAGCCGGATGCGCTCATTTTGGACACACTTTTTGCCCGACCGTCCATCAAGTAATACCTTAATAAGTCTGATTGTTAACAAATACAATAAAGCAATTACGATGGTGCTATTTTTCTTGTTTTCTTAAAATATTTTCATGATTAACCCTTAAGGTATCCATAATTGCACCCTGTGCCTTACAAAATATTATTATATTTAGTATATTTTCTGAATCACAAAGTAGACGTGACATTTTCATTGCCCCCCTCCCCCTCCAGCCCCCTAAACGAGAGTTGGTGAGATTTTGTCAGACTCCTCCTCCCTCCCCATTTGGAGCTGACGTAATTAATGGACGCCCCCAATAGTGATTTCAGAGTTTTTGAAATTCCGAAAAACTCCATTTTTTCCCCGTTTAAATGTATATCCCGCCTTAACGGGGTGGTCTAGTGTGAAGGCCGTTTTAATGCTTTTTTGAGGAACTTTTTTTTGACAAACCATTAAAATAAAATAATTTATAAATTGTATATCATTTTTATTAACATTTAAACAAAATTTTTGAATATTTTGAAGTCATTATATAGAATATAGTCGGAGATACACCGTCCAACAGGAACACGTATATAAAAGGAGGTGCTCCACTGCTGCCATGATTCTGGCCGTTCTGCTTATCTAAAATAAAAAAACCAAATACAATTTTAATTATGAGACTTGAGGCTCTACATGGAACGAAAGTAAAGTTAGAATTCCAACAAAAAAAATGTTTACGCTTCAGGAACAAAAATTCAATTTTTCCTTTTTTGGGGTACTATATAGCTGATAAAACAAAACTAACGAAGCAATCTTAATTATTTTAGTTCAACTTGTAGTTATATATGTACTAAAGATGCTATATAAATTTGAGCAGAATCAATCAAATAGTTTTTGAGATATCATGGCAGCATTTTGAAAAAATCGTGTTTTGAGAAAAACGCGTTTGAAAGTTGTTGTATATAATTCATAATAAAAAAATTATCTCACCATCAATCTGCTATGCCTGGATCATAGAGTACACCTTTCTCTTCTTCAAAGAAGTCATGCAAGGCCATTTTCTCTTCTTTTGTCCTGACATACTAGACGACCCCCTTAATGGAAGTAAATCTTTGTTTTCAGATATATACAAATATTTCCTTCAAAATTACCTCGCTACGACCAACCTAAAGTTGACGAAGTACTCGGAGAATATCTGAGTTGCATTCGCCAAAAAATTTCGGATCTCAACAGGCCTTCGCAGAAAAACGTTAAGCCTCCAAGTAAGCAAATTGAGAGATTTTCTTATCATAAATAAACATCCTACCCAAAATAAGCCCAATTACGCGTACTTTTCGTATTGCGTAATTTGCGCATCTAATCGGTAAACTACGCGATACGTAAAGTGCACACTATGGGGGCCACCCTTGCGCTCAACTAATGTTCTCATGTATGTTGCAGACAAAAATTTTTTTTTTAAATGCGATAGCAGCGACAGCAGCACCGCCAGCTCTAATGAGAGCAGCGCGATAGAGACGGCGTGAAAGGATATACATTTTTTCATCCCTACCTATGTACCCCACTTACATCCAATATTTTTTTTATTTTGATTTGATATCCAATACGACAGATTTGACACAGTTTTCTCAAACAATGGCAGTTTGTAAATTTGTTATTCCTACTCATTCCTATATATAATTCCATATTAAACCAGCCCGTTTTCCCCGCTGTTACGGCCTCCCGTGCAGAAATGTAACTGGGCATTCCCTGCATTGCGTCGAGTCTTCGCCAAGATTACCTCATCCGATTCGGAAAGATCCGAAATCTTTCGCATCTATTATTTATCTCTCCGCACCTATCGGAAAGATCCGATAGGTGCGGATAAAAAGTAATTTGCAGATACACATACATTTTCATACAACAAAGGATTATTGTTGGATTCGAGAATCCATATAGCAAACGATTGAATGGATCCCACCCTTATGAATACCAGACCCAGATAAATACCAGACCCGTATTTATTGATAAAAAACCGTGCCACGTTCTGAGGACAAATCTTTTATAATACAAGTACATGCAAATAGGTGCGGATATGAAATTATTTCCAAATACGAATACATTCTCCTACAGCGAAAGGTAAGTTTTCGATCTGAAAAGTCGAGTAGGTTCAGACAAAAAATAGTTTGCGAATACGTATACATTTTCGTACAGCTCAAGGTAAGTTTTCGATCTGAAAAGTCACATACAAACTGATTGCTGTCAAATTTTGGTTGTAGCATATAACTTCCTATACGAACTATAATTGGATTCTGCCGATTAGTACCAATAGAATTCCAGTTTGTGAGTACAAGTTCATTCCGTTAAAATGTAATGGACATTTTAAAGTAATCTGCTGTTGCAGATTAATTACGATTGAAATTTAAAAGGTATCTGCACTTGCAAAGTGAACTACGTGGAACCGTTTTCGGATTTTATAGGTAATCTATGGGCACCATAGATACGTACAAAACCCGATAGAATCATATATTTCAAAAAATCGTCAATCCTATCGGAATTCAGAAGCGTATTCCCTTTTCATAAGTATTTCCTTTTTTATTGGTTTGTATCGGTTTTTTGCAACAGACCGATGAATGCAAATACAAAGTAATTGGCTAATACCAATATGTTCTCATAGGACAAAAGATAATAATTATATTGAAAGTCCATATACCAACCGATTCACACAGTTAAATGATTGGCCCGTATTTACTGACGAAAACCGACGACTCCTCTTGAGGGTGAAACATTTACAATATTAGTACATTCCGATAGGTGCGGATAAAAAATAATTTGGAGATACACATACATTCTCATACAACAAAGGATTATTGTTGAATTGTAGAATCCATATAGCAAACGATTGAATGGATCCCACCCTTATAAATACCAGACCCGTATTTACTGATAAAAAACCGTGCCACGTTCTGAGGACGAATCTTTTATAATACAAGTACATGCAAATAGGTGCGGATATCAAATAATCTCCAAATACGAATACATTCTCTTACAGTAAAAGGGAAGTTTTCGATCTGAAAAGTCGAGTAGGTTCAGACAAAAAATAATTGCGAATACGTATACATTCTCGTACAGCTAAAGATAAGTTTTCGATCTGAAAAGTCACATACAAACTGATTGCTGTCAAATTTCGATTGTAGCATATAACTTCCTATACGAACTATAATTGGATTCTGCCGATTAGTACCAATAGAATTCCAGTTTGTGAGTGCAAGTTCATTCCGTTAGAATGTTATGGACATTTTAAAGTAATCTGCTTTTGCAGATTAATTACGATTGAAATTTAAAAGGTATCTGCATTTGCAAATTGAACTACGCGGAACCGTTTTCGGATTTTATAGGTAATCTATGGGCACCGTAGATACGTATAAAACCTGATAGAATCATATATTTCAAAAAGTCGTCAATCCTATCGGAATTCATAAGCGTTTCCGAGGACAAAAACACATCATTTTCCGATAGTATTTCTTTTTTTATTGGTTTCTATCGGTTCTTCGCAACAGGGTACTAACAGATCGTCGCCACATGTGGTATCAACAAGATGGCTGCCCAGCGCATTACGCAGTGCAAGTAAGAGATTTCCTTGACCAGGAATATCCGGGAAAGTGGATTGGACGTTCAGGCACTATCTCGTGGCCAGCCCGTTCCCCAGATTTAAATCCCCTGGATTTTTTTATTGGGGCGTTCTGAAAGTAAAAGTTTATTCAAAGCCCATTGAGAGCGTAGCCGAGCGGTGTAAACGAATTTCTCAAACTGCTGAGGACATCAACTCTCGAGGATATGCCCGGCTAATAAGTAGATCTTTTTTAAGAAGATGTAGGGCGTGTATTGAGGCTGATGGCAAACAATTTGAACATTTGCTGTAATAAAAAATGTTATTTCCCTATGTAGCTGACTTTTATTCCAATAAACCTAAACTAGGTCAAGATTTTTCATTATTTTATTAATTTTACTTACTTTTGTTGACTTTGGTAAAAGTGGCGTCACTATCTGTCTCTCTCACTCATGACAAACATGTCCACTATCCATCTCTCTCATCATTTTGCCGTAAAATTAAGAACCTACCAAGAGCTTGTGCGAATAAAAAACATTTTAACTAAGTAAAATGGGTTAGCAAAAATCGGGTTACTTGAGGTTTTAATTTTTTTTATTCGTTTTTTTAGTATGAAACTAACAAGTATTGTACCATTTTACAATCCTGATTAAATGCGCCAACTTTTAATGGCACTTGCCAAGGCGCTCTAGTACTTTTTTTTAAAAGCAGGGCCTTTCAAAGTAGACAAATTTTAAAAACTTTAAATTCATAGTTTAACAAATAGTCTTAATTCTAGGAAACTTGGGGCAATTGTGTCATTATTTTTGACTGTGATTCTAGAAATGTTATTTAGGGTTACGGTTCCAAAGTTTAAATGAACAAAAATAATAAAAATTAACCACAATAACCGAAAAATGGTTACAGTTTGACAAAATTTCTAGGTTTTTCTTAAATGCCCATAATTTTCAAACTGCATGGGATAGATTTTTTTTTCTGATTTTTCTCATGATGGTTACAATCAATCCTGTCACCCTGTTTCGGCTTGACGTTGAGTTCTGGGACACCCGTAGACGAAATTGAACTAATTGTTGAATATTCGAGTTCGCCTAAGAAATACTTTTAGAGGACGAGCTGTCGCACGAGCTGAGATAATCGGTCACATGAGAACGCGTGAAACAATAAGTGGCAAGCGGAGTGGGGTAAGACCACAGAGGAGGGTGGATGAGGTATTCCCTGATAGCAGCGACGCATGCGGCGGTGCATGACGGTGCATCACGGCTCCATTATTGACACAAAAATAATTTAACAAAAAAACAATAGAGACGAGTCTCAAAAAAGTTCGTTTTTAGACCATAATTTTTATGTACAAGATGATATATTTTTTTCAATTTTCAATTAATCGGTAAAAGCGCACATTTCGCCGGAGGCGCTTTGCAGCGCTCGGAGACTCACTCACAGAAATTAATTTTTATTTCGCAATTTATTTTTCGCATTTTATCTTAATTTTTTTTAATACAAATTTCATAAATCGTACATAACAAAACCGAGCAATTTTTATGATTGGTACATCACACACAAAACTGTGTGATGTACCAATTGGTACATCACTCTACAAAACACACACCGTACATAACACAAAACCTGTCCAACCAGATATTGGCAAAACATATCTATATACGCGTTAAGGGAGTACACCCCTGTAAAATTTTCGAGAAATCGTTTTCGAAACAATTTAATCGAAACAATTTAAAATAATTCTTACAGCCTTGAAAAATGTGATGCATTTTTGTTTACGGCAGGAAAAAAGTTTTCAAATGTTTTTCAAGCTATTTTTGAGTCCGAGCGCTGAAAAGCGCGTTCGGCGATACGAGCGCTTTTTTCGATAAATGAGAGTCGAAGAAAACTTCACTTTTTAGATAAAAATTACGGTCGAAAAAACAAACTGTTTTTCAAGCCCGTCTCTCTTTGTTTTTTCATTATTATTCATCAATGGAGCCGTTGCGAGATCGACTTTTATTCCCCCCCCCCTCCCCGCCACATGCGTCGCTACTCTCATGGGATACCTCATACACCCTCCTCTGTAATCTCGCCCTACTCACCTTGCCGCTAAATGTTTCCTGTGTTGTCATGTGAACGATAACCTCGGTCTGTGTGACAGCTAATGCTGAAAAAGTCTTCAACACGAACGCCAATATTCGACCATTCGTAACATTTCGTCCAGCATCAAGGAAGAACAGATCCCCGCATACGGGTAAAAGTTAAAGCTACAATACCGTACTTTAAAGGAAAAATTACGATTTTAAAAAACTTCTCATTCTTGCGGCGCTTTATGAAGATAACGAACCCGCCACATTTTTGTCCAATAGTTTGTTCGCTGAATAACGCTCAATGCCAGAAATAAGTTAATTACTGGCGTCTAGCTAACGCGTATAAAAAACCCCAATAATTTCGGAACGACAATAAAAACCCAGGGTCATAGAAAATTTGAAGAAAAAAATCACTATTTATGTGAGAAAATGTGACTAGCAGAAGCATTCTCGTGGCCGCGAATATTCAGAGAAAATGTGTCCTCCAATAGCTTTGATCATCAGTAAACTTATTATTTGATGATATTTTTTTTTTAATTCGTATTCGAATAAAATGCGCGAGGGTAAGGTCAGAGGCGTACGTTATCGCTCGTGGGTGTCCCAAGCGGAATAAAAAAGATTGGTGTAATTAATATTCAGGAAAGTTACATCAGTACAATTGAGTTTTAATTCTTTTTTTCATTAAAACTTCAAAAATCGCACATAACACAACCTTTCGATTTCATAAATCGTACATAACACATCCTTGTAATTTTCGAAAATCGTACATAACACAAGCTTGTAATTTTTATAAATCGTACATAACACAACCTATCCAACGAGATGTTGGCAATACATGAATAAACATGTTAAGGGAGAACACACCCGTAAAATTTTCGAATAATCGTTTTCTTGGACACATATAGAACAAAATGTTAGAGCCTTAAAAACTATGATGGATTTTCGTTTATTGGTGGAAAAACAGTTTTCAAGTGGTTTTCGGGCCGTTTTTGAGTGTTCTATCGCTGACAGCGCTTTCGGCGATACGAGCGCGTTTTTCTAAAAATTGAAAGTCTCAAAAACATATCCCTTTTTCCATAATCATTTTGGTCATCAGTAAGCTCATTATTTGTTGATGTTTTTTTTTAAATTCGGATTCCAGTATAATGCGCAAGGGCAAGGTCAGTAGCGTACTGAATGGATCGTGGGTGTCCCAAGCAGAATAGATTATTTTATGCCATTAACATTAAGGAAATTAATTTTTATTTCGCAATTTATTTTTAATTATTTTTTATACAAATTTCATAAATCGTACATAATAACCAAGCAATTTTAATGAATCGTACATCGCACACTTTTTCAGATTTCGTAAATCGTACATAACACAAAACCCGTCCAACGAGACGTTGGCAATGCATCTACAAACATGTTAAGGGAGGACACACCCGTAAAATTTTGGAAAAATCGTTTTCTCGGAGACATTTCGAAAAAAATCTTAGGGCCTTAAAAAGTATAATGGATTTTCGTTTATTGGTGAAAAAGCAATTTTCACGTGGTTTTCGAGCCGTTTTTGAGTCTCCTGTCGCTGACAGCGCCTTCGGCGGTACGAGCGCTTTTTTCGAGAAATTGAAAGTCTAAAAAACATATCGTTTATTACCTAATCATTTTTGTCATCAGTAAGATCATTATTTGTTGATATGTTTTTTTTTAAATTCGGATTCCAATAAGATGCGTGAGGGTAACGTCAGTGGCCTACTGAATAGCTCGTGGGTGTCTCAAGCGGAATAAATTATTTGACGCCATTAACATTAAGGAAATTAATTGTTGTTTCGCAATTTATTTTGCGCATTTTATCTTTAATTTTTTAAAATACAAATGTCATAAGTCGTACATAACAAAATCGAGCAATTTTTACGAATCGTAAATCACACACTCTTGCAAATTTCGTAAATCGTACTGGATTTTTGTTTACAGCAGGAAAAATAATTTTCTAATTTTTTTGAAGATATTTTGAGTCCGAGCGCTGAAAAGCGACTTCAGCAATACGAGCGCTTTTTTCGATAAACGAGAGTTTTATAAAACATCACTTCTTAGATAAAGATTACGAAAAAACGAACTGTTTTTCAAGCCCGTCTCTCTTTGTTTTTTTTTTTTTTTTTCATTATTTTTCATCAATGGAGCCGTTACGAGATCGCCTTTTATTCCGCCCCCTGCCACAGGCGGCGTTAATCTCATGGGTTACCTCATACACCCTCCTCTGTGATCTCACCCTACTCCCCTTGCCGCTAAATGTTTCCGGTGTTGTCATGTGAACGATAACCTAGGTCTGTGTGACAGCTCATGCTGAAAAAGTCTTCCGTACACGAACGCCACTATTCGACCATTCGTAACGTTTCGTAACATCTCCATCGAGGAAGACCACACACTGGTCAAACTTCAAGCTACAAACCTCACTTTGAAGGAAAAATTACGATTCTGAAAAACGTCTCATTCATACGGCGCTTTATGGAGATAACGCGCCCGCCACATTTTTGTCGGATAATTTGTTCGCTAAATAACGCTAAATGCCAGAAATAAGTTTATTTCTGGCATCTAGCTCACGCGTGTCAAAAACTCCGAAAATTTCGCAATGACAATAAAAATCGGGCGTCAACGAATGTTTGAAGAAAATATTGATGATTGAAGGCAACAAAATTTGACTAGCAGACGAATGTTCGTGGCCGCGAATATTCAGAGAAAATGTGTCTTCCAATCATTTTGGTCATTAGTAAGCTTATTATTTGTTGATGTGTTTTTTCAAAATTTGTATTCCAATAAAATGCGCGGGGGCAAGGTGAGTGGCGTACCATATAGCTCGTGGGTGTCCCAAGCCGAATAAAACATTTCGTGTCATTAACATTTAGGAAAGTTACGAAAGCACAATTTAATTTAATTTTTTTTTTCATTCAAGGTTCATAAAACGTATTTAACACAACCCACCAATTTTCATGATTCGTACATAACACGAGCTTGCAATTTTTATAAATTGTATATAACACAACCTGTCCAACGAGATATTGGCAATACATCCATATACATGTTAAGCGGGGACACCCCTGTAAAATTTTCGAAAAATCGTTTTCTTGGACACATTATATTTTCACACACAATATTTTCAAAATATTCTCAGAGCCTTAAAAAATATGATGCATTTTCGGTACAGCTGGAAATACAGTTTTCAAGTGTTTTTCGAACCATTTGTGAGTCTCCGAGTGCTGCAAAGCGCCTTCGGCGATACGTGCGCTTTTTTCGATGAATTGAAAATTGAAAAAAAATATATCATCTTGTACATAAAAATTATGGTCGAAAAAACGAACTTTATTTAAGACTCGTCTCTATTGTTTTTTTTTATTAAATTATTTTTCTATGTCATTAATGGAGGAGCCGTGATGCACCGCCGCATGCGTCGCTGCTACCTCATGCACCCTCCTCTGTGAACTTACCCCACTTCGCTTGCCACTTATTGTTTCTCGCGTTCTCATGTGACCGATTATCTCGGCTCGTGCGACAGCTCGTCCTCTAAAAGTATTTCTTAGGCGAACTCGAATATTCGACAATTAGTTCAATTTCGTCTATAATCAAGGAAGATCACACCCTCGTATACTGGTAACATTTCAAGCCACAATTCCGTACTCTCAACGGAAAATGACGAGTCTGAAAAACGTCTTATTTATACGGCCCTTAATGGAGATGGACATTTTTGTCTAATAGTTTACACGCTAAATCACACTAGATGCCAGAAATAAACTGCGCGCGCGTGTCAAAATCTCATACAATTTTGTAACGACATTAAAAACCGGGAGTCATCGACTGTTTGATGAAAAAAATCATCATTGAACTGAAAAAATCTGACTAGCAAAAGAATTTTCGTGGCCGCGAATATTCAGAGAAAATGCGTCTATTATTCACTTAGTGCCATTAACATTTAGGAAAGTTATACAAGCGCAATTTCATTAATTTTTTCATTTAAACTTCATAAATCGTACATAACGCAACCTGGCAGTTTTTATGAATCGTACATAACACAACCTTGCAATTTTCGTATATCGTACATAACACAAGCTTGCAATTTTCATAAATCGTACATAAGACAACCTGTCCAATGAGATATTGGCAATACATCTATAAACGTGTTACGGGAGGACACCCCTATAAAATTTTCGAAAAATCGTTTTTATGGAAACATTTTTAACCCATTAACGCCCAAGAATCGCGATTTTTTCCTTCATATTCAAACCAGATTTTTATTATATAAAAAAAATCATAAAAAAATGAAGAGATACGTTTCCTAGTATTTTCGGGGGTGCTCTTTCAGAATCTGGGGTCAAAATCGGGTTTTGTCCATTAGGAAAAAAAATATAGCGGCTTTTAAACAAAAAAAAACAGGAAAAATCGATGACACTTTTTTTAAAATTTTTTTTTCACCTCGAAGCCGTTGAAAAGTCCGGTTATTTTTTCAACCATGGGTGCATAGAATAGTGATGATTGAACAATCAATTTTTAAATTCGTCGTCAACATTTTCACCCCCAAAATGGCGCTTTTTACCCCCTGAGTAACCCGAAAAATTTCACGCTCGGTGTCCCAAATGAAAAGTAGTTGGATTTGGACGAAAATGGGTACTTAGAGGTTTTTGAGGTCGCTGATTACGATTCTGTTCTCAAAATTCCGAAATTCAAAATGGCCGATCCAATATGAGGGACACAAATGCAAAAGTTCATTTAAATTGGATAAAACGTGGCACTTGGGTGTTTTCCAGGTCGCTGATTATGATTCTGCTCTCAAAATTCCGAAATTCAAAATGGCGGATCCAATATGGCGGACACAAATGCAAAAGTTCATTTGGATTGGATAAAACATGGCATTCGGGGGTTTTCGAGGTCACTGATTATGACTCTGCTCTCAAAATTCCGAAATTAAAAATGGCGGATCCAATATGGCGGACACAAATGCAAGAGTTAATTTGAATTGGATAAAACGTGGCACTCGGAGGTTTTCGAGGTCGCTGATTATGATTCTGCTCTCAAAATTCCGAAATTAAAAATGGCTGATCCAATATGGCGGATACAAATGCAAAAGTTCATTTGAATTGGATAAAACGTGGCACTCGGGGGTTTTCGAGGTCGCTGATTATGACTCTGCTCTCAAAATTCCGAAATTAAAAATGGCGGATCCAATATGGCGGACACAAATGCAAGAGTTAATTTGAATTGGATAAAACGTGGCACTCGGGGGTTTTCGAGGTCGCTGATTATGATTCTGCTCTCAAAATTCCGAAATTAAAAATGGCAGATCCAATATGGCGGACACAAATGCAAAAGTTCATTTGAATTGGATAAAACGTGGCACTCGGGGGTTTTCTAGGTCGCTTATTATATTTCTGCTCTCAAAATTCGAAAGCCTTTGGGTATTTAAATACCTGGTATTTTCAGGTATTTGAATACCCAAAGGCTTTCAAATTTTGAGAGCAGAATCATAATCAGCGACATTGAAAACCCCCAGTGCCACGTTTTATCCAATTCAAATGAACTTTTGCATTTGTGTCCGGCATATTGGATCCGCCATTTTTATTTCGGAATTTTGAGAGCAGAATCATAATCAGCGACCTCGCAAATCCCCGAGTGCCACATTCCATCCGATACAAATGAACTCTTGCATTTGTGTCCGCCATTTTTAATTTCGGAACTTTGGGAGCCGAATCATAATCAGCGACCTCGAAAACCCCCAAGTGCCACGATTTATCCAATTCAAATGAACTTTTGCATTTGTGTCCGCCACATTGCATCCGCCATTTTGAATTTCGGAATTTTGAGAGCAGAATCATAATCAGCGACCTCGAAAACCCCCGAGTGCCACGTTTAATCCAATTCAAATGAACTTTTGCATTTGTGTCCGCCATATTGGATCCGCCATTTTTAATTTCGGAATTTTGAGAGCAGAATCATAATCAGCGACCTCGAAAACCCCCGAGTGCCACGTTTTATCCAATTCAAATGAACTCTTGCATTTGTGTCCGCCATATTGGATCCGCCATTTTGAATTTCGGAATTTTGAGAGCAGAATCATAATCAGCAACCTCGAAAACTCCCGAGTGTCACGTTTTATCCAATTCAAATGAACTTTTGCATTTGTGTCCGCCATATTGGATCGACCATTTTGCATTTCGGAATTTTGAGAACAGAATCGTAATCAGCGACCTCAAAAACCTCCGAGTACCAATTTTCGTCCAAATCCAACTACTTGTCATTTGGGACACCGAGCGTGAATTTTTCGTGTCACTCAGGCGGTGAAAAGGGCCATTTTGGGGGTAAAAATGTTGGCAACGACAAATTTAAATAATTGATTGTTCAATCGTCACTATTCTATGCACCCATGGTTGAAAAAAAAACTGGACTTTTCAACGGCTTCGAGGTGAAAAAAAAATTTGAAAAAAAAAGTGTCATCGATTTTTCCTGTTTTTTTTTGTTTAAAAGCCGCCATATTTTTTTTCCTAATGGACAAAACTCGATTTTGACCCCAGATTCTGAAAGAGCACCCTCGAAAATACTAGGAAACGTATCTCTTCATTTTTTATGATTTTTTTTATATAATAAAAATCTGGCTTGAAATTGAAGGAAAAAATCGCGATTCTTGGGCGTTAATGGGTTAAAACATTCTTAGAACCTTAAAACATATGACGCATTTTCGTGTACAGCTGTCAACAACAGTTTTTCAAGTGGCTTTTGAATCTCTGGTGCTGAAAAGAGCCTTCGGTGATACGAGCTTTTTTCAATTAATTGTAACCCTAAAAACATACATCACTTTTAATTAGTATGAATGATGTGCGGCCGTGTTGATAATACGAGATGTTGAGGAATCGGCTTCGATTCGGCCCGCGAGATTTCCAAGGTCGTGGTGGAAAGAAAAAAGGAGTTTTTTTCGCTCGTTTACGTTTCGATCCTTGGTTCGGATCCTCTGCAGAAACTTTATTTGTTCTACAAATTTCGCGATACAAATTATAGTAATAGAGTTTACAGATGTTT
Organism: Ophion obscuratus; assembly: GCA_964007375.1. Classification (NCBI taxonomy): domain Eukaryota; kingdom Metazoa; phylum Arthropoda; class Insecta; order Hymenoptera; family Ichneumonidae; genus Ophion; species Ophion obscuratus. Next base: position 17,274,086 of record OZ023318.1, on the reverse strand, counting down.
TATAATTGTATTTTGTGTTACGAATAAGTTGTAGATGTGTTATAATGATTTGTGTAAATTTTGTGTTAGTTTTTTCTCATAATTTTTCAATCATGGTGATATTGTATGAGTGATTACTTATAACAAGTTAATTTATTCTTGAGTAACAAGGGTGGTATGTGAGACTGTGATGTTGTAAGAACGATAAGAATTATGTTAGATAACGAACCTGAATATTGTCGATATTTCTAGTTTTCTTTTGGTTTGTGCTTGGAGGATAGTTGATGTAGACAGTATATTTGATGATGAAATACTGTCTCATGAGGTTGATTCGGAGGATTGATTCAGAACCGTTTTTTTTTAATTCAATTGATAGGTGTAATCGTTTTTTGGCGATTGTATTATCTGTGAAAAATTGGTTTGTGAAAGAAACTTTATTTCGATCTATTGTCTTGATTAATGAGGTTAATGAGATATTGTGTGAAAGTGGTAATTACCTATTGAAATAAACTAAATATATCCTCACAAGCACAAAAAAGAAAATTAGAAAAAAAATTTGCTCTACATGTCGAATAGTGACGTCCAAGAGAGTTCGAGAAAGACTCAGTGGCGAATTTAACGTTTCTGGAGAGAGGGAGAATGATCCTTTGTCAGTGCTGTGTCAAGAGTTTGAGGGTGCCCGTGTCATGTTAAAGGTTAAAGTGTTATGTAAAGAGTTTTTAAATTTAGTCACGAGTTTAAAAATTGATGTGTGCAGTTATGGTGATAAAATATTATGATTATATTATTGAATGGTATATTGAGCTTACAAGGGGACAGTACGGTAGTCGGATTTTTCTAATTTTTCGTACTCATGGTACGCGAAGTTCAGAGCTCAAATATTAATATCCCAAAGCAGTTCGACGCCATATTCAGAAATTTTCGAGAAAATTGACTTTGAAGTTTTCGAGCGCACTCTTATCCCACAAAGATGCAACGATATTCGAATCGGGCTCGTGGCGTAACCGGTAGCGCTCGAGTCTAGTAATCGCGGGGTCGCTGGTTCGAGTCTCACTTCGAAATTTTTTTTTAATTTTTTTTTTAAATGAAAAAACGCAAGTCATATTTTTAATTATCTCTTGATTATAAACATACATTTTCAAGTATCAATATTTATAACCAACAACATTTTTAGGATGAAAATGAAAAACGTCGGGTAAGAAATTGAATACTTTATTATTCGGTCTGTATTCGTTTGTTTTATACATCGGGTGTAATGTTACACGAGCCAGAGTGATAACCATCGTAAAAACAAGGAAAACAGTAATTTTCACGGCATCTCGCACACCGTACAAACGCTGCATTGTTACATTCGCAATTTTTTTTCAATACATCGATCGGAAAACAAACTTCATTCACGTTTATGAAGATTTCTCTTTGATCGCCAAGTTTCGAAGCAAACCACGCATATCTGATCATGTTATTGAAGACCGGAGAAGACAACTGATGATGAACAATAGAATGAATTTTTATGCAATCTTCTCTATCATTAATTTCACGTCCTTGTTCAATCAGATAGGCGCAGTTCTGCAGATGGTTTATGAAATTTTTTACTTGGCGGTAAAAATACACGTCACAAGGTTGCACTAATGGAGTGCATTTTGGTGGAATTACCTGCACCGTGCAAGTAGGCAGACGCCTGTTATTTCGAAACACCTCATTGTACATCACGGTATCGGTTTGGCCTCCCCAGGAATCGATAATTAAGAAAAACTCTTCTTTTTTTACGTAGGGTTTCAAAACGTTGATTAAAAAATCTTTGTATAACTTTGTAGTCAATCTTTCCGATTTCGATGACGTGACTACGACGTTTCCGTATTTTTTTAGGTACTCGTCGACCGATTTTTGAACTCTGGGACCAAATATACCTGTCGTTTCTTGTAGGCATACGAACACCAGGGGCAACAATTTTCCTGATAGGGTGACAGAGTACTGCGCAGTATAGGAATGGGTGACTTTATTTATATTCTGCCGCTTTACCAGCACTACTTTTGATCCTTTGGTCGCCAGAGTTCTGTCGAACATCGACTGGTATTGGCATCCTGAAAAAAATAGAAAAGGAATAAATTGAAAATAATATATACGAAAGTCTACATTAATTTATTATGGAAAATGAGAACAAATTTTGAATACCTGTTTGCTCTGTATTAATAACGAAATCGGGACCAAAGTTTGATATGACATCACGAGCCTGGATACGAAAATCTTCTGCAACAGCCAGGATTTCATCCAGCGTTGCGGTTTCTCTTTCCGTTACAAACTTCGTGATTTTTCTGTGGCGAATTCGATGTCTCCGTTTAAATTTCACAACCCACCTATCGGAAGCTTTGAAATCAAAATTTTCAAATTGCCTCGCAGCCGATAAAGCCCACTGCTGCAAGTTCCGGGTTGTAACTTGTTGGTTGTTCTGTCGCGCTTCCTCAAAGCGATCGTAAGTCCACGAATCGATGGTCGCGTATTTGTCCGTCATGGTTCCTCCGCTTTTTACATGTTTTTCCCATTTTGGCAATTCCTCCATGCGCTTTAAGCGGCTGCACCCGTTTTTTTTTGCAGAACTTTTAGGCTCCATGTCGGATGTGCTCGAACTATGTTGATAACTTTCCTTTTATAATCCAGCGGAATATTGTCCGTGTACGATTTCGCCCTTTTCTCCTCTGGCTCATAATTTTCAGAAGAATCTTCGTTGTCAGATGCAGGTTCGTCAAAAGCGTATTCTTCGTCCAATTCATGAAGCATAATTAGTTATTCATCCGTTACAAACTTTTTTTCGTGTAAAGTTTGTACTGTATAATGGAACAAGTCTTCTGCTAGTAACATTCCCTCTTCAGTAATTACCTCCGATGGTGTTGGTGCCACAAGATTATTTTGTGTGAGAATTTGCTCGTAATATACGAGGGCTATGAAGTTTCAAAATTACGATTGAAGGATTCAATCGTAATTTTGAAACTTCACTGCACAAAGAATATTCAATATCATCTTGTGCCGTCGAAGGCCCAGGCACCTCGTCGTCTCCCACGCCCGACATTTTGATCGTTTTTTTATCGAATATTCTACAAAATCGTGCACCACGCCGAAAAACAGTACTTGCTGCTCCGAAAACCAACGGTCGAATGCTACTTCAAACAGGAATTCCTTGCGGAAGACGCCGTATCCCTTCCACCCGTTCTGGAATTCCCAGAAATCTTTTGTGCACAAGCAGCTGTGCCCGCTTCGCAGGTAGTTAATCAGGACAAAGGCAAACGATGTACGCAGAACTGTTATTCACAATATCGACGGTTGCCAAAGCAAGCGTTATATTCACATATTTCAACATTTATTCTTCTATTTATATTCCTATTAATCTACAAGGGAGTTTATGTAAATATTATTACTGGATATTTTTACTTTGCCTATTCGCAACTTCAAGCAAGAGATAATCAAAAATAAGACTTGCATTTATCATTGACAATTATAATTACATATATGTGAATTAGCATAGATTTTATGATTTTTATCCCGGGATTATTTATTTATTTTTTTATAAATAATCACCTATTGTTATATATAAATAATATATGATCATATATGAGAAAATATATAATTATGTATAACTATAATGAATTTTGTACATAAATAACTATATATGGATTTTGTCCATATATAAACATATATAGATATATTATATTAATTATATATAATAATATGTGATTATATACAACAAAAATTTATCGGGATATTTAAATGACGGAGGAATGCGAATTAAAAAAAAAATGAAAAAAAAAACAAAAGAAACTTCGGAGTGAGACTCGAACCAGCGACCCCGCGATTACTAGACTCGAGCGCTACCGGGTACGCCACGAGCCCGGTTCAAATATCGTTGCATCTTTGTGGGATTAGAGTGCGCTCGAAAACTTCAAAGTCAATTTTCTCGAAAATTTCTGAATATGACGTCGAACTGCTTTGGGATATTAATATTCGAGCTCTGAACTTCGCGTACCATGAGTACGAAAAATTACAAAAATCCGACTGCCGTACTGTCCCCTTGTTAGATTATTTATGTCAGTTCTCAAATTGATGGCATTGGGATGCGCTTTGATTTGAATCATTTCTAGGATCAATCTTTTTTTGAGCCATTTTTCATTGTTTAAAATGTTTACATCGTCAAATTTGAAATCGTGTTTTTGTTCTATTGCGTGCTGTGCTAGAGCTGTGTGTATTGTGTTGGTGTGTTTTAGGCTATTTTTGTGTTCATTGATTCTGTTTTTAAGGTATCGTTTTGTTTGGCCTATGTATATGGAGTTACAATCATTACAATCAATTTTGTATACTATGTTAGATTTTTCGCTGTTATCTATTTTGTCTTTGGTGAAGCCTGTGATCGATAAGATGTTGTGTTTGTTGTTTGTGAATAGTGTTATATTATATTGTTTGAAAAGACGAATTAGTTGATGATGGATGTTTTTTGTGTATGGTAGATTTATTAGTCTAGAGGAGTCAAAGTTTTATTTTTGTTATTTTGATTGTTGATTGTAGCAAGTCTTTGTTTTATTATTTTTTCTGTAAAAGAAATCGAATAGCAATTTTTTGTCATTGTGTTCTTAATAAGTTGAAGATTTTTATGGTGAAAAGACGGATGAGATAGTTTTATTGCTCTGTCAACTAACATATAAATTATAGCTTTTTTAAACGTAAACGTAAACTAAACGTAAACGAGCGAGAAAACACGTTTATAAATACTTTGGTCTTTCGTTCAACATTTCGTTAGGGTGGATCATTAGTACTGTAAATCCCTAATGCTGACCAAATCCGCTCGATATGTACTTTATTTTTTATGTTTCACCAAAATCACTAAGGGCTAAAGTTGTTTAGAATTCAGTTCTCTACAACTTCTGTACTTACAATTTTCATTCTACGATGGATTCTTCTCGAGATAATAGGGAAAAACTCGCCAAAGTAGAATTTTTTATTTATTTCGATTATTATTAACTTTAGCGTGGAAAACTTACATGAACAACGTTGTAGAGAATCAAATTTCCTTGTAATTGGGAATTCCATCATGACACAATTACAAAAATGCTACCCTATCTCCATGCCAGTGGACACTCTTTGTTCGCGAAGAGTGCTCACTTATATCTTCAAGATATGACACATTTACATGAGAAAATGTCGGCTGACGAAGACGCACTAACAAATTCTGGTCTAGCATAATTTCCGATCGGAGTATTGAGCAGACACTGAATCGAGAATCCAAAATTAGTGGAGGATTCTTCAAACTGCTCGATGGACTTTGGGTTCCGTCGACATGCAAACTATTTATGAGCAATTTGACGACTTTAGCCTGATCCATAGCGGACGCCGGACGTGGAGAAATTAAATCACTAGTTTGCTGCGCATGATCCTTTTTCTGTGGACTCTGAATTAATATCTATCAGCACGGGAATAATCGGGACTGGAACTTTCAATTGTCATTTAGTGTTGGAAAATGGAACGCGAATGTTAAAGAATATCTGCGGTACAACTTACGACGCTGGTACTTTTAAGCGAAAAGACGAAATTGCACTCTTGTCGACCGTTTTCAGCAGCATAATTGTAGATGACACGCCTGTCTCTATTAATCCACTGTTGCTCTTTCAACGAATGCGCATTGGTAATAAATCAAGCGACGATCTCGATGCTTGATTTATCTACGAACTGCCACCATATCCTCTATCTCTATTCAATCAAGAAGGGGTACGGCAAGGTACTAAGTCTTCGCTTTACAGCTGCTTCGTACCTCTGCAACGTTCTGAACGATTGGGAGAAAGATGACTTGTAGTGGATGGCATATTTTTGTTGCACAAAGTTATATGGTCTCATAAAAATGCGACGTTCGAAGCAATATATCAAACCTTTGTTTTGTACGTGAAGAGACACTTCGAAAATGATGTCATTATAGTGTTCGAAGGTTACTCTGAAGATCAAGAGACAATTGTTTTGAAAGATTAGGACCAGCGAAGACGCGCCGCCAAACATCGCTCGCCAGGCATCGTTGTCAAGGCAACTTCTCTCCTTTCCACGGGGCAGGACAATTTTTTGCAAATTGCAGGCTAAAGCTAGGCTGATCGACCTTCTCAACAGAACTTCGCAAGATGCCGATGTTGTCGTTCAACAGGCACCGACTGATGCAGATTCTTTCATTGTTGGCACGGTTATTCAAAAACCTAATAGATACGACGAAGTTACTGTCATCGGCGAGGATATCGACCTTTTCGTACCGTTGACTGCATTAGGACGTCACTTGAAAAACATTTTTTTCAAGAAGCCGCGCATAGGTCACACAACTGTTTTCACCGGCGAGTTTTAAATCCGAAGAAGCTGGTGCTCAACACATCTTGTTCTTGCACGCCTTTAGTACATGCGACACAACATCCTCTCTTTTCAATTTCGGCGAAATTAAATTCTTTAATATTCTCCAAAAAATACAAATTTGAGAGCAGGTCTCAGCTTATTACAACAACACAACATTAACAAATATGTGTTATTATCAGCCGGAGAACGTCTTTAATCGCGTTGTCTGGAGGCGGCCAAGACGTCAAATCGCTCCATATTCTATGATTCAAATGCTTCACATAGTCAGTGAATAAAATTAATTTCAACTTAGCTCCTCTTCCACCCACCACAACAGCGGCGAACCAACATGTTCACCAGACATATTTACAGGTGCAGATGTGGCTGCAATACGAAATGGATGCCGCAGAATGAGGTTGGAAAAAACCCCGCATCGGAATCACTGCTCAAAATGATTTCTTGCAAATGCAAGACAAGTTGTGGTAAAATATGCGGGTATCGTAAAGCAGGACTCAAATGTTCTGTTATTTGCCAAAACCACAGTGGTCAGACATGCGACAATGTTGTCGAGTTTCAGGAGCTACTTGATGACAACGAGGATGATGGTATCATCGAGGATCCTGCCGAAACAATATGGGACATCAACATTGATTGTCAGTATGATTACGAAGAGGAAATCGCTGATGTTGACTTGGCAGGACCATCGTCGAAAAGAAAAAGCATCCGTAGTTCCTACGATGACATCGGAAAAGAAAAAGTCTGGCAGTTTGAAGTTTATAAGATAAAAAGAGAAAGAAAAACTATGCCCGGCTCCATAATGTTTCAAGTGCAAATGGAAATTTCAGCTTCAATAACTTATAAGGAAGAAAACTGCAGAAATCGCAACGAACTTGCAAGCCATGAAATGTGGATTAAGCCTACTGGGGATACCAAGTAAAACAGCGCCTAGAGCTCTATCCCAGTGGTGGTGCGGAAAGAGCTTAAATATCGACTGTACAAAAAAATCAAAGAAATAAAAATTCTAAGAAATTTGATTCTCTACAACTTTGTTTATTCTATTCTGGTATAATTCTAGTTTGGCAAGTTTTTCCACATTATCTCGAAAGTATATATCGTAAAATCAAAATTGTAAGTGCTACAGTTGTAGAGAATTACATTTTCAACAACTTTAGTCTTGGCATTTTTGTTGAAAAATTTAAAATACAGGAGATATTGAACAAAAACCAAAATCCGGTCCAGGCGCACCGGTCGGATTTGGTCGCCATTTTGGATTTACACTACTAATGACCCTTCTAAAGATTAGAGCAATACAATTTCTGTCGGGAATTTTTGTATGAAAGAAGTCTCACCCGACTGGGCTATAGGATACTCAGTACGCCATTGGGTAAGACCGACGGCGCATGCGCTACGATCGGGTGAATTGTAAATTTGTTGACTACTTCTTTACAATTGGTATTTCTCGTTTTCTACAATTGTTTATTTCATTCTTATATTCATTGTTTTTATTACCATTAAGTTAAGAACGTTGTATATATTGTGTTGTGGTTTTTTATACTGTTTTCCGTGCCTGTCCCGTACTTTCTTTATCACATTAAGCGAGCATGCCTAGTGGGCGCAGACGGCATAGAGTAATCCCCACGTCGGAAAAAATCAAGGACGGGAGAGTCTACCAGAAAAGTGCAGAATTCCCCGTTGGTAGTGTTACGTCCAGAAGGGACGATTTTATATTATGTTTATTCGGGTTCTGAAGGTCCCCGTTCAAATTTGGGATTTTGCCGCACGTCCCATACGGGCCCGGCACTCTCCGCTAGTGGGACTAGGGAAAGGAGTTTTCGGATGCGATCGGAAGTAAAGTTGCGACTAATGAACAAACGAGGTTGGGGGTAACAGCTAAATAATTTTAGGGTTTATTAATATTACTTACAGTAGGTCACGTTGAGCGGGGACAATTTCCCCCGCGGTCTCGTCACACGCGCACTCCCACTCTCTAACACGGGGACAATTTCCCCGCGTTGCTCTCTCTCTCACACACACTCTCACGCTTTAACACGGGGACGATTTCCCCGTCCGACACTCACTCTCTTTCTCCTTCGCTCGTACACTCACTTATATGTCGTCTATTTTGTTCGGGGCTTCAAAGTGGGCCCCGCACCTTAAACACTGGCTCGATAGATATTTAGTGTTTAGAACAACTTTTGTGATTAATATGGTTTGTTAAAATAAATAGTAAATAGTAGACTGACGTCTCTGTGCGGGTCCGCCGGGTTGCTAGCCTGGACTTATTACACCGCCGCGAGCTCCGTTGCTACTAGGATGTTACTAATAAAGACTGACGTCTCTGTGCGGGTCCGCCGGGTTGCTAGCCTGGACTTATTACACCGCCGCGAGGACTGCTGTTATTAGGAGTTTTCTCCGACTCCAGGAGCGAACCGTGGACAAATCGGAACTGGTCATACTTACCGCCACCGGACCGACGTTAGCTCGGTCGCTATTAGCCCGGTGGGGTTTTTTGCAACGTCCACGGAAACTTGTTCGCTCCCGAAGTCCCACGGTCGAACTCCGCGGATCAGGCGATGCTCGAACAGCGGAATCGGATCGGGTACATCCGGTCCCACCGGATGCACTGATGCAGCAACCCAGCGACACCGGACAGAGTCGCAAAGAGCACTTATCAATTAATTTAAACAAAAAAGAAAAATATTTCGGGACGTGACAACCACCCCCCCTTCAGGCGATCGACGTCCTCGTCGGTTTATAATAAAAATATAAAAAAATACACACATACATATATAGGAACACACACACACACACATATATAGTCGATAGTCGGTGATTATATTTTACGGCTAGTCATCCTGTAATAGCACACTAGCGAGGGCAGTCACCAGTTCTCCGAGCTTCTGCTGCTGTTACTCCATCCCCGGTTGGGTTGCGGCTGTCCGCACCAGCTCCCCGAATGCTGCCATCCGCTGCTGTCTGGACGTCGAGGTGGCTGGTCTGGGCTCCTCCCGTCCCCGATGGTGGTTGGGGCGCGCCGGGCTCTGTCTTCCAGGTTGTGGGGAATTCCTCGGCGGATTACGAGGGCGGGGTTCATTCACCCGCGCCCCCGCCTGTGACGGAATGACCGCGGCCGATCAGCTGTTGGCGGCGGTCGGCGTTCCCATGGCCGGCTTGTTGCCCATCTCCCAGCGGGTGATGCAACCCCCTCCGTGGGCCGCAAATCTCGGGCCCGGAATCAGGAGCCCGCAAAGGGGGCACGTTACCTTCCCCTTCCGCCGGAAACTTTCCTCGATCAATTTCTCCATACATGCCCCCGTTCCCGGGCATTTCTCCTTCTTGCCACACACCGGGCATGGATTGCGGGGGCGGGTGATGGCGACACTCTCGAGCCGCATTTCCGTTCCGGGGTCGGTCCTTCTCCATCCAGCTGTCACGTTCCCCTGACGTGTGGCGGGATCGACCACCTGGGTTCGGGGGGTGCCGTCGCGGCCCGAAGTCGCAGGCTGCGTGACACGCGGGCTCGGGTTGGCCTGTACCCCGGTGATCACTTTCGAGGGATCCGGGGTGGCGACGGGCCGCGTCGGAGGCAGCGTTAGAGTCGAGGGGGGGGGGGGCGCACTCGGCGTCGGAAGCGGTGAGACGCGTGCCGAGTTTGATGTGGCGCTCCACCCCCGCACTGCACCCGAATTGCATGATTCTTTGTCGGAAACCGAGGAAGCATTCGTAAGAATGTTTCCCGTCGTTTTTGTCCGGCTCGTCGCAGATCGCGAACCACGGTGGTAGTCCGCTTGTGGCGCGGGCGATATTAAAATTCACGATGCACGCGCACAGGTCGCTACATTTCCCCAAATCTCGCGCGCACACGGGGCACTCCTCGCGGCGTAGCGCGAGATGACGCGATCTACGTTCATTTCAGTCACTTCGGGTCTTGACGTTGATGCCATGGTGATTGAAGGAGGACTAACGACTGCTCCTTGATGAAGCGGACTCCTCCACTTCCCCCTTTTTGTGTCCCCTCCCGAATGTGTAGAAGGAGGCTCTGGTTAATGTTTTGTGAGGAACAGGGCGAGGAAGGGGGGGAATCCTCTCTCGCTGGGCTCGAAGCGTTTATCGGCAGTCTCGGTGTCAAATTCCTCATGGCTCGACTCGTATACAACGTTAACTGGACGCTCGAGCGAGCGCTCCCTTGCTGGACGCGAGTTCTTTCTTCGCGAGCATAAGCCTTTCCAGATGTATCCGAGGGAGAGAAGGAACCAAGCTATTGACATATATGAAGCTAGTCAGAGTGAGAAGGTGTTGTTTCTCTCTCTCTCTCCTGTGGGTCCTCGCCTATAGCATGAATTCTTCTCTCCACAGCGAGTAACGATTCTTCGTTCCCAAGGTTCGATCTCTGGTTTCCTTCCGCTGTAGAGTCGTGCGTTTGGCAGATTGGGTTGGTGTTTCTAGCTAGTAGACTCCAGCGTTATCTTCGAGTCTGTTGTATGGGTTGTTCGGTGTTGAGTCGGCCGTTCCACGGCCCGCAAGGAGAAGGACGCAGATTATCGCAGTCAGCATTTTGCTGTTGATAGGCACATAGTTGCAACCTAACTACACGTATGCTAACTTAACCTTATCGACGTGTTTCGCGAATCGCTCGCCAGTTTTCGTCTCGAGAACCACATTATTTCTATCGGTAATTGATATTATCTTATAGGGACCGTGATATTGAGCATCAAATTTTCCTTTCCGAGGTTCTTTCAAGACGTATGCTTGATCCCCGACCTTCCCTTCAAAAGGGTGGCATTTACGGTCGTAGTAATGCTTGGAGCGTTCTTTAGCTCTGTTCAAGGATTCCCCGGCCATCTCTCGAATTTCATTTTGTCGTTTTATGAGCTCTACGAGGAACGAACCACTTGTGGCCAGCCGATTTTCGGTTGGGAATTCACTCGGTTGTCGGGCTGTTTTTCCGAACACGATCTCGTGCGGAGTGAAATTCGTTGCCTCGTGTATGCTGGTGTTGTAGGAAAATTCGGCAAAAGGTAGTAAACGGTCCCAGTCATCGTATTTATCCGCATAGTGCTTGATGTACTCGGTTAGAACGATATGACTTCGTTCCAACGCACCATTAGTCTGCGGACGGTAACCAGATGTGGTTGTATGGTTAACCTTGTAAATTTTGGAGATTTCCCGCAGTAACCCATTCGTGAATGCGGTTCCTCGATCGGTTAGGATCGCCCGCGGGGCTCCGAATTGGTTGTACAGCCGACGCACTATTGCCTCTGCAACGGTGGTGGCCTTTAAGTCGGGAATCGGTTCAGCAAGGCAGTACTTTGATAAGTTATCCTGCATCGTCAGTATGTGCCTATTCCCATGGGGCGACATAGGCAACGGACCGACGGTATCAAGGGATACCTTATCAAAGGTGTCTGCCGGAGTGTCCGTTAGGAGCATCGGTTCGCGAGTCTTTGCTCGAACAAGTTTCTGCTCCTGACAGCTTTTGCACCGACGGATATAATTCTGTACGTCATTTTTGAGGGTCGCCCAGTAAAAACGCTCTCGGATTCGCCTATAGGTCTTGGTGACGCCCTTATGGCCACCGATAAGGCTCGAGTGCATTTCTTTGATTATTGTCTCCCTCCGATCTGGGGGAGGGACCTGGATCCTCCCATAGCAGAGCGCGACACTTATTCCCTTATTCTCGAAAAGAGAATGGATAAGTGATAGGAGCTTGTCTGGGGCAAGTTCGTCCGTGAAGTCGCCATGACGGGATATGCGGAATGATTTGACATTCAATCGACTCATTTCCCGTTCAAGAGTCTTCAGACCGTCCCGGACTTTATCGAGACTTGTGTCATCATAATACCGGGCTTTAATTACGACACTAAAAATTCGGTGTTGTCCATACTGCGTCACCGCAATTTGTCCAACCGCCAAATTTTTCTCCCGTATGTGTTCGGAGTCGAGCAATCCCAGATCCGATAATAATTTACCTATCGGGGTAGTCAACTCGCCGTCAGCAGAGATGAAATGTACATAATTATCTCTCCGGTACGTGAGGTTTTCACGGTCCCCAACAATTTCCGAGTTCGTTTTACTGGGATTGGGATTCGATTGTGAAATTGATACGTCGGATTCATCCGACGCGGCATTATAATAGGGAGCGGCTAACTCTTTGCGAGGCAACGCCTGACCACGCGGAGATAGGGCCTTTACTAGCGAGCGACTTTGTTTTGGATACCTCCCCTGGTCCCCCTCGGGCGACAGCCTCGCAGTCGCCTCGTGGCTAGTCGGATGAAATTCGACGCGAGGCTGCAATGACGGTCGTACGCCCGGAGGAGAGAGATGGGATAAGGCGCTTGGGTGCGGCTTGCTGCCCGCCCCTTCTGGAAGCGTCGAGACTGCAATCGACGCTCCGTGCTCTTCGCACTCGTCGTCTGCTTCGCTGTCTCGCTCACTCCCGCGTGAATAACGGGGCCCTACAAAGCTAACTCTTCGGAGGAGTTCCTCCTCTGTGAGCTGTTGCTGCCGCTCGGATAATTCCTTTAGCCGGTTGCGAAGTACATGGTCGTCTCTATCTATGATAGGGTCCAAGTCATTAAGTACCTCACGGGTTGTGTCATCGACCTCCTTGCCATCCGAAAGGTGTCTGGGCAAGGATATCTCAACAAGATCAGTAGATTTTTCCTGATTCTCGCAAAATTTCTCCTCGAGTTGTTTCAACGACTCGTCGAATTTTCCGAAGGTGCGCTGCAACTCTTCGCGAATGGATTGATCTACATCAGGGACGATCTCCTCCACTGATGTGCTGTCCTCCGTTTCGCTAGGAGGGCAATCGACAGAAACAATCGCGTCTTTATGACCCACAGATCTTGTAGTGGGTCTGGCATCTACGGGTACTGGAGGTGGGAAAGTTTCTTATCGGCCAGCTGTACAGGACGTTTAAGAATTCTTCGTTTCGAAGGAAGGAGGGGGGCAGGGAGCATGCTGCGATTGAGCCGCTGTATCGGCCGCCGTTCCTCCCCCGAACTCGTCCCGGAAGACTCTACATAGTTCGGCCTCGCGTGTACCGCGTTCGGGTCAGCTGTTCGTTGACGCGTACGCAAGGCCACGGGGCTCCGAGCAGTAGGGTCGGGGTGTCTCGGATTTCCTTGCCCTGCGCGAGGTTCATTCGGAGCGGAGTGCAACCGAGGTCTCCTGTTATCTATAGGGAGTACCATAGGTGGGCGATCGGTCTCCTCCGACTCGCTAGATTCCGATGATAGTGGATTGATAGGGTTACGGGAAAGAGCGTCTGCATTAATGTTCAGCTTTCCAGGTTTATAAATAAACTCGTAGTCGTCATTTTGGAGGCTCAGTCTCCACCGTACTAATCTTTTGCCCGGATCGCTCATAGACCCAATCCATTTGAGTGGCTCGTGGTCGGAGACAAGTTTAAATTTTCGCCCATATAAATACGGCTGATAATGCTCCAAAGCCTTCATTATAGCGAGACACTCTTTCTCTGTCGTGCCATAGTTTACCTCGGCGGGTAGGAGTATGCGGGAAAAATAGGCTACTGGGAAGTCAAAGCCATCGTGCTCTTGACTTAACACTGCCCCGACCGCATAATCCGACGCGTCCGTGGTAAGCTTGAATGGTTGATTAAAATCGGGGAATTTAAGTATCGGTTCCGTGCATAGGGCCTTACGTAGATCTCTGAAACTTTGCCGCTGTGCACTTCCCCACTCGAACTGCCTACCCTTTTTTAAGAGGTCGGACAGCGGCTTGGCGCGACCGGAGAAATTTTCGATGAATCTCCGGTAATATCCCGCGAGTCCGAGGAACTGTCGGATATTTTTCGCCGTTTTCGGCGTCGGGAAGCGCCTTACAGCCTCAAGTTTCCGGGGATCGGGCCGTAAACCATCTCGCCCAATTATGTGGCCGAGATAGCACACTTCCCTCCTCAGAAATTCACATTTATCGGGTTCAAGTACGAGATTTGCGTGCCGCAACCGAGCCATTAATCGCCGAACTTTAACGTCATGTTCCTCTAACGATCGAGCGAATACGACGATATCGTCAAGGTAAACGAATAATTCGGCACCTTGGAGACCTCGAAGTACACTGTCCATCAATCGCTGAAAGGTCGCGGGTGCGTTCTTCAAGCCCTCGGGCATACGAGCGTACTCATAATGGCCGTTCGGTGTCGAGAATGCGGTCTTAGCGCTATCGCGCGAATCCATGGGAATTTGCTGAAAACCACTCGCCAGATCGAAGGTTGAAAAATACTGAGCCTCGCCCAACTGGTCCAATCTATGGAATATATTCGGTAGTGGGTAGGAGTCAGAGATAGTTTTTTCATTCAGTTTCCTAAAATCTATCACCATTCGCATCCTCGGCCGGCCTTGAGAGTCGGGTTTCTTCGGTACAATCCATACCGGAGAATTATACGGGGACTGCGATGGTACGATTACTCCATTCTCGAGTTTTTTATTTATTTGCGTTCCGACTTCATCTCGATGAATGGAAGGAAATCTGTATTGGCGAGTGTTCACTGGCAAATCGTTTTCCGTCGGTATCCGGTGCGCAATGAGGCTCGTACCGGGTAGCTTGTCACCGGGCAATTTGAATCTCATAGGATCTTCTTCCACAATTCGACGGACGTGAGAACGTTCGACGTCGTTCAACTCTTCCAGGCGCAAAGCCTCTAATACTGCGGCAATCCGATCCGGCGGCGGCAATGATTCGTCGTCCGACGAATCACTGTCCTCGCTTGGACCGGCCTGGTAGTATTCGAAGGGCAAGATTTCCTGCGGCGTGACCTCGATGTCTATGTCACGAGTTAACGTATTTATTGCAAGAACGTGACATATCCCGTTCTTTTGAGATACTAGAGCGTTACCGATGTATAACCCTGGTTCGGTCGCGATTCGGGGCAAATAACCCTCACAAAGGTCCGGGTTAGTTACGGTAACTGCCAAGGGTTTTCGCGTCCGAGCCTTGATGGTGAAGATCCTTTTACTCGTCGCGGGGGAGATCGTTCGCGGCGAATCGTTTGTTAAAAACGGTCGAGGACGAATGGGATCACTTGTCATTACCAGAGCGTTATGATGAAATGATAGCTCGGCTTTTTCGCGACGCATGAAGGGTCTACCTAGCAGTCCATTGCTGTCTGTCACGAAGTCTTTGACAACGTGAAAGGTGTGGGGTTGATCATTTATTGTCAGCTTTACCGTTCCCATCGACCACGCCTTTTCGTTCGTTGGACCGACATATTCCCGTGATTTCGCGGGGTCATACCTAACGTCATCACGGAGGGCATGAAGTTTGATAAAATTTAAACTTGACCCGGAGTCACAATAAAATTTCTGGACTCCATTAACGAGCTCCGGTGCCGACAGTTTAACCACCGGGGACTCTATCTCGTCCTCGGTTTCTGACGAGGAATCTTTTGTCCCGTCTTTGGAATCGGATGATGGATATTCCCGTGTTAACGTCTGTCCTGAAATTTTACTGTGCGTTTGTCGTGGGTGGTAAAGGAGGGCTGGCTCGCCGTGTCCGGACGACGAGCCCCTTTCGAGTTTAAAGGCTCGGGACTCTGGGGTCGCGGGCCACGCTGATCCGCGACGGGCGATGATGTTGAGCGTTCGCCGCGGGTATATCTTTGGGTGGTGGCGGTCCAAGGACAGCAATTGCACCCACCGGTATAGGCACAGCAGTACCGATGGTTACAGCCACCGCCTTTGCGATATTGAGTAGGGGTTCGCTGGTTCCAAGGGCAGCACCCACAACCTGAACCGCGCAAGCAACAATAGCGTCGCTCGCATCCACCTCGATCGTCGGGTGACCTTGGTCGATTTGATCTAGCCGGCGAATCGTCCCGGTGCTTCAGTATTCCCGAGGGTCGAAAATGTTCCGACCTCCCAGGACTACTGAACCGGGGCGCTGGTTCTTTTTGCCACTCCCGTCCCGACTCAGGGCGGGACCCGGGGGAAGACGAACGCGAATCTCTTGGTTTTGTCTCCGTTCTGGCGATTAACGCAAGGGCGTCGCCGACGGGTGTTCGCGGTCGTTCCCCACTCTTTGGCTCTACCGCCCCGGCTAGCGAGTCCGAGGATAGATCCTCTACCATTTCAAGCGCTTCTCGGAGGGATTTTGGTTTTGCGATGTAAAGTAGTTCATTCAGTCGCGAGGGTAATCCTTGACGGAAGGATTCAAGGCCCAGGGTCGCTATCGGGTCAACATTCATTTCGGAAGTTTCTGTTCCCAATTCTTCTCTCCAGGCGGTCCGAGCAAGGCTCATTAACCTGAGAATCCGGAGATACAGGCTCCGAGGTGTTTCACCTTGGTTCAGTCTCAATCCGTAGAGTCTACCCAGGCAAGAGTTGAAATTTCGTCGGTGGGTTAAACCGTCGCGTAAAGCAGACGTTAATTCTGCAACCGTTCGGATTCTCTGACCCTGTACGCAAGCGCGCGCCTCGCCCCGTAGCCTGCTCAATACCCCCGTTACGAATTCGGCTATTTGATTGGCTGGTACAAACGCGGCTGCATTTTGGCTATTTTGCAAATAGTCACCGAGGGGTATCGAGGTCCCGTCAAACTCGGGTATGGACACCAGTCTATTTGTCAGGTTGATGCCACTAAGTATTACCGATAGATCGGCCGGGGTTACGGTTTCATTAAGTGAACCGTCCTGTCCCGCCCCAGCCCCGGTGGTATTGTCCCGAGATCCGGTATTCATTTTAACTAATTTTTATACTACGGAGGAGATGGAAAATTCGATGCTCAAATCACAGATTCGATAAGACAAAATATAATGGGTTTGAATTTATTTATTTTTTATTATTATTATTTTTTTTTATTTTGTAATATTTCCTTGAATTTATTAACGGCGTTTCCGAAATCCCACTAGTCTCTTCGTGCGCGGTGCAGGCAGAGTATCCCACCGCTGCCACCAATTTGTTACGTCCAGAAGGGACGATTTTATATTATGTTTATTCGGGTTCTGAAGGTCCCCGTTCAAATTTGGGATTTTGCCGCACGTCCCATACGGGCCCGGCACTCTCCGCTAGTGGGACTAGGGAAAGGAGTTTTCGGATGCGATCGGAAGTAAAGTTGCGACTAATGAACAAACGAGGTTGGGGGTAACAGCTAAATAATTTTAGGGTTTATTAATATTACTTACAGTAGGTCGCGTTGAGCGGGGACAATTTCCCCCGCGGTCTCATCACACGCGCACTCCCACTCTCTAACACGGGGACAATTTCCCCGCATTGCTCTCTCTCTCACACACACTCTCACGCTTTAACACGGGGACGATTTCCCCGTCCGACACTCACTCTCTTTCTCCTTCGCTCGTACACTCACTTATATGTCGTCTATTTTGTTCGGGGCTTCAAAGTGGGCCCCGCACCTTAAACACTGGCTCGATAGATATTTAGTGTTTAGAACAACTTTGGTGATTAATATGGTTTGTTAAAATAAATAGTAAATAGTAGACTGACGTCTCTGTGCGGGTCCGCCGGGTTGCTAGCCTGGACTTATTACACCGCCGCGAGCTCCGTTGCTACTAGGATGTTACTAATAAAGACTGACGTCTCTGTGCGGGTCCGCCGGGTTGCTACCCTGGACTTATTACACCGCCGCGAGGACTGCTGTTATTAGGAGTTTTCTCCGACTCCAGGAGCGAACCGTGGAAAAATCGGAACTGGTCATACTTACCGCCACCGGACCGACGTTAGCTCGGTCGCTATTAGCCCGGTGGGGTTTTTTGCAACGTCCACGGAAACTTGTTCGCTCCCGAAGTCCCACGGTCGAACTCCGCGGATCAGGCGATGCTCGATCAGCGGAATCGGATCGGGTACATCCGGTCCCACCGGATGCACTGATGCAGCAACCCAGCGACACCGCACAGAGTCGCAAAGAGCACATATCAATTAATTTAAACAAAAAAGAAAAATATTTCGGGACTCGACAGTAGAACCATGTAATTCAAAACAATAACGTTTATATTTTCCGGTACGTTTATACTTATAATCGGGTAGCCAAAAAACATCATGTACCCCAAAAGGGGGGGTTAAAACGATAAAAAAAACGTTACATCATTTTCTAAAAATTCTTTCTCAACGGAATTGTTGTTTGAATATTCTCCCCACATGCGTAGGCCGGAACGCCTTGCCTGGCGCAATTTGCGTACGCCCCTGCGAAAAAAAATTTAATCGAATTTCCGGTTTACGACCCTATGTCCACCTTTTTCCGAAATGCAATCACTGTGCACCCAGTCGCACTGACGACGCCGTTCCCTTTTTCGGGACATTACAACGGGTATTTATCATGTTGCATGTTATGCCTGAAGGTATCAGAAATTTTCACGAACTCGACAAACGTGAAAACGTTGATAAGAACAACAATAAATTGAATAAACAGAGACCTAAAAAAATCTTAACGAAACTTTCAAGTAGCTCTAAAATTACAGTACATAATTGAATTTGTTTATAAGTAAACATTTTGAATCTTCAAAAAAAAAACTTAAAAAATCACCTTTTCTCGTTGGATCCTAAACGTATACGCTAATAACCATCAAATAAGTGTTTTTTTTCTATGTAGCTCTTCTGGATCCTTTGTTATAAGGACATGCCCGGTTTACGTTGGTCGGTTATCACTCCTCAACTATATGCCATGGCTCAATAAAATTTGAAGATATTTTTGGGTGGGGGTCAAAATGCCGAATTACCAAATATAGAATGACAAAGATTTCGAAAACACAGAATTATGAATTCTCAACACAACGGAGGTTAAATTATTCAAAATTGTATCGTTTAACCGATGACGAAATCAAATAACTATGACACCAAAGGATTATTTATTCGCGAGCTCATTTATGCGAGTAGATGTATTCAGATAGTCTGCAGTTTGAGTCACCCAAATACAGATTCGAACAATCTACAACATTCATATCTCCGAAATAGAAAGCAAGAGTATTCAATACTTGCAATACTGTCTATAGCAAAAAGACATATATCAAGACTACAATCTTCGAATGTGTAGATCTTAGAAACGCAAATGATCGATGCTCCGACATGGCGAATACCTAAATGGCGACCATGGCATGGCTGCCTGACCCGACTGATCATTAACGCCAGCTGCCACCTTCATACTGAAGTGCAAGTAGTATTTCTCGATCCCAAGTTTTCGCTATCCGGACCCTTCGCCATTTTAACCCATCACTATTTCAACTGATAGACTTTTTATTCCTTCGCTTTAATGAATTCGAAATTGTAAACGGTCGTAATATTTACAATTCTACAATTTGACGACTCGAATTGTTTAGTGTATACAGGGTGACAATTATAACGTGGCCACCCATTTTTTTAAATTCTTGCGCGGCCATTTTGGGACGGCAAAGGTGCGCTTTTGAAATGGTTTTTCGAGAACTCTTCAAAAAAAAATATAGCGCCTATGTCGGAAAAGTATATTCCACCAAAAAAAACACAAAAATCTGGGTAAAAATAAAAATGGCATTCCGCGCTTAGAGAACCAAAGTGGACTTGATTCTGAACACGAAGGACCCGGATGAGGGCCTCAAAAAAATGGTACCATCGAGAAAAAGGCCATTAAAAAATCAATATCGAACGATAATTCAAACTGAACTCCGAGGAACGGCGGAGTTGGAATGGCCAGGAACGGAGTGGGCGTTGGAGCATTCGCCGCTATCTTCTTGACGTAGCTGTCATGAGGTTGCAGAAGTCACCGAGAGATGTCGGGTCGTGGCTGACGTTAGGATGACAGGCGTCCGAGTGTGCGAGTGTAACGTAGAATATGAATGTCGAACGGGCTTCATTTGTTTGCAGGTCCCGCGGAATCGGCGAAGAAAAAATACGAAAGCACCTAAAAGCCCTGGCCATGATTCAATAATTAAACGAGCGATTGTCGTGAGACACTCGACGACTGGCCTAACGATTCGAGCCGCGCTGCGTGGATGTACGGTTTGTGAACGGAAAGAAAGCGGTCTTCCCGAAATAGTGTTTAAGGGGTCAATTAAGATAACAAAGAATGCGTGACGATTAAATGTGGATGCGGTCTTAAAGATTATGAGGAAGTAAGTTCACCTTACAGTTTTACGGCAAGAGGAGGCGATTGAGAGCGGGCTTTAAGGGGTTCAACTGCAAAACGGGACGCGTGCAAATTTGTTTGTCGAAAACGGATCAGAGGATATCCTTCAAACGGGGCGAACGTTTCGGAATTGGGTGTGCGGAAGCTCCTTAGCGAGATATTGATTATCGACGAGAAATGTTAAGGGGCTCATGCTGAAGAAGCGCACGCGTGAATCTTATTTTGAATCGAAGTAAAGAATTTGTACGAGATAAAGTACAGTTATCGACTTGTGCAGTGGCAGTTGAAAATTTAACGGAAACTCGACTTTGGGAAACCGCATTTAAGGGGCCAAATTAAAAAGAACGGCATTACGGCATTAACGATTTATCGTGGAACGGGTTCAATGGATTTGTGAAAATATGGAATAGAATCAATCTACTCTTTTCAGATGCAAAATAGCGACCTAACTTTGCCTCGAGTCCGGGACCGCATTGAAGGTGTCACACAGTGGTCCCACATCCCAAAAGGCCGGCCAAAAGTTAAAATTGTATTCAATTCGGGTGAAAGTCTGTACTCGGGGGTTTTCCAGGTCGCTGAATGCGAAATCGGAGTCAGAGTTCTCTTCCAATCGACGACTTTTAAATCAGGAAACGAATCCGAGTATGCATGCAAGTATTTCTGTTGTGGAACAATCCCTACAAACTGAGAACGCCGGACCGAGCATCGGATTCGTTCACGATCATAGTCCACAACAGCAGTAGTAGTCCTCAAAGGCTATTTTCGTGCCGAGGGTGATACATTCTTAAAAATCACCCACTGGCAACGAATCCGAACAGTCTCAAGGTTATTTCGATAATGAAACACAAAACAGAATATGAATGGACCAGTTTTCACATTCGATTCGTCTCGATCCGATAAAAAACATACAGTTGGAACAGGCGTATTTATCAACGTCGAATCTCACGTCAATTTTCGTTTTAATCGACGACTTTTAAATCGGGGAAGGAATCCGAGTCTGCATGCAAGTGTTTCTGTTGTCGAATAATACCTACAAACTGAGAACGCCGCGCCGAGCATCGGATTCGTTCACGTTCATAGTCCACAGCAGCAGTAGGAGTCCTCAACGGCTTTTTTCGCGCCGAGGGTGAAACATTTTTAAAAATCACCCACTGGGAACGAGTCCGAACAGTCTCAAGATTATTTCGATAATGAAACAGAAAACAGAATATAAATGGACCGGTTTTCAGATTGGATTCATCTCGATTCGATAAAAAATATACGGTGGAAACAGGCGTATTTATCAACGTCGAATCTCATGTGAATTTTCGTTCGAATCGACGAATTTTAAATTGGGAAATGAATCCAAGTCTGCATGCAAGTGCTTCTGTTGTCGAATAATCCCTACAATCTGAGAACGCCCCGCCGAGCATCGGATTCGTTCATGTTCATAGTCCACAGCAGCAGTTGCAGTCCTCAACGGCTATTTTGGTGCCGACAGTGACACATTTTTAACAAACACCCACTGGGAACGAGTCCGAACAGTCTCAAGGTTATTTCGATAATGAAACACAAAACAGAATTTGAATGGACCGTTTTACATATTGGATTCGTCTCGATTCGATGAAAAAAACAAACGGTGAAAACAGGCGTATTTATCAACGTCGAATCTCATGTGAATTTTCGTTCGAATCGGCGACTTTTCAATCGGGAAACGAATCCGAGTCTGCATGCAAGTGTTTCTGTTGTCGAATAATCCCTAAGAACTGAGAACTTCGTGCCGAGAATGGGATTCGTTCACGTTCACAGTCCACAGCAGCAGTAGTAGTCCTCAACGGCTTTTGTCGTGCCGAGGGTGAAACATTTTAAAAAATCACCCACTGGGAACGAGTCCGAACAGTCTCCAGGTTATTTCGATAATGAAACACAAAACAGAATATGAATGGACCGGTTTTCACATTGGATTCGTCTCGATCGGATAAAAAACATACAGTTGGAACAGGCGTTTTTATCAACGTCCAATCACGTCAATTTTCGTTCGAATCGACGACTTTTAAATCGGGAAAGGAATCCGAGTCTGCATGCAAGTGTTTCTGTTGTCGACTAATTCCTACAAACTGAGAAAGCCGCGCTGAGCATCGGATTCGTTCACGTTCAGAGTCCACAGAAGCAGTAGTAGTCCTCAACGGCTTTTTCGTGTCGAGGGTGAAACATTTTTAAAAATCACCCAATGGGAACGAATCCGAACAGACTCATGGTTATTTCGATAATAAAACACAAAACAGAATTTGAATGGACCCTTTGGCATATTGGATTCATCTCGATTCGATAAAAAACAAACAGTTGAAACAGGCGTATTTATAAACGTCGAATCTCATGTGAATTTTCGTTCGAATCGACGACCTTTAAATCGGGAAACGAATCCAAGTCTGGATGCAAGTGTGTCTGTTGTCGAATAATCCCCACAAACTGAGAACGCGGCGCAAACCATCGGATTCGTTCACGTTCACAGTCCACAGCTGCAGTAATAGGCCTCAACCGCTTTTTTCGTGCCGAGGGTGAAACATTTTAAAAAATCACCCACTGAGAACGAGTCTGAACTGTCTCAAGATTATTTCGATAATGAAACACAAAACAAAATATGAATGGACCGGTTTTCAGATTGGATTCGTCTCGGTCCGGTATAAAAACGGTTGAAACAGCCGTATTTATCAACGTCGAATCTCATGTGAAATTTCGTTCGAATCGACGACTTTTAAATCGGGAAACGAATCCGAGTTTGCATGCAAGTGTTTCTGTTGTCGAATAGTCCCTCCAAACTGAGAACGCCGCGCCGAGTATCGGATTCGTTCACGTTCACAGTCCACAGCAGCAGTAGGAGTCCTTAATGGATATTTTCATGCCGAGAGTGAAACATTTTTAGAAATCACCCACTGGGAACGATTCTGAACAGTCTCTAGGTTATTTCGATAATGTAACACAAAACAGAATTTCAATGGACCGTTTTACATATTGAATTCGTCTCGATTCGATAAAAAAAAACGGTGGAAACAGGCGTATTTATCAACGTCGAATCTCATGTGAATTTTCGTTCGAATCGACGACTTTTAAATCGGAAAATGAATCCGAGTCTGCATACAAGTGTTTCTGTTGTCAAATAATCTCTACAATCTGAGAACGCCGCGCTGAGCATGGGATTCCTTCACGTTCATAGTCCACAGCAGCAGTTGCAGTCCTCAACGGCTATTTTGGTGCCGACAGTGAAACATTTTTAAAGAACACCCACTGGGAACGAGTCCGAACAGTCGCAAGGTTATTTCGATAACGAAACACAAAACAGAATTTGAATGGACCATTTTACGTATTGGATTCGTCTCGATTAGATAAAAAAAAAACAAACGGTGGAAACAGGCGTATTTATCAACGTCGAATCTCATGTGAATTTTCGTTCGAATCGACGACTTTTAAATCGGGAAACGAATCCGAGTCTGCATGCAAGTGTTTCTGTTGTCGAATAATCCCTACAAACTGAGAACGCCGCGCCGAGCATCGGATTCGTTCACATTCATAGTCCACAGAAGCAGAAGTAGTCCTCAACGGCTTTTTTCGTGTCGAGGGGGAAACATTTTAAAAAATCACCCACTGGGCACGAATCCGAACAGTCTCATGGTTATATCGATAATGAAACACAAAACAGAACTTGAGTGGACCCTTTTACATATTGAATTCGTCTGGATTCGATAAAACAAAAACAAACAGTTGAAACAGGCGTATTTATCAACGTCGAATTTCATGTGAATTTTCGTTCGAATCGACGACTTTTAAATCGGGAAACGAATCCAAGTGTGCATGCAAGTGTTTCTGTTGTCGAAAAATCCCTACAAACTGAGAACGCCGCGCCGAGCATCGTAACGTTGATAATTACGCCTTTTCCAGTTGTATGTATTTTTATTGGATCGAGACGGTTCCAATATGAAAAACGGTACACTCATATTCTGTTTTGTGTTTCATTATCTAAATAACCTTGAGACTGTTCGGATTCGTTCCCAGTGGATTATTTTTAAAAAGTGTATCATCCTCGGCACGAAAATAGCCATTGACGACTCCTACTGCTGCTGTGCACTATGAACGTGAACGAATCCGATGCTTGGCACGGCGTTCTCAGTTTGTAGGGATCTTTCGACAACAGAAACACTTGCGTGCAGACTTGGATTCGTGTCCCGATTTAAAAGTCGTCGATTCGAACAAAAATTGATCTGACATTTGACGTTGATAAATACGTCTGTTCGAACTGTATGTTTTTTAACGGATCGAGATGAATCCAATATGAAAACCGGTCCATTCATATTCTGTTTTGTGTTTCACTATCTAAATAACCTTGAGACTGTTCGGATTCGTTCCCAGTGGGTGATTTTAAAAATGTATCACCCTCGGCACGAAAATATCCATCGAAGACTCCTACTGCTGTTGCTGTGGACTATAAACGTGAACGAATCGGATGCTCGGCGCGGCGTTCTCAGTTTGTAGCGATTACTTGACAATAGAAATACTTGCATGCAGACTCTGATTCCTTTCCCGATTTAAAAGTCGTCGATTCGAACGAAAATTCACCTGAGATTCGACGTTGATAAATACGCCTGTTCCAAGTGTATGGTTTTTTTAACGGATCGAGACGAATCCAATGTGAAAACCGGTCCCTTCATATTCTGTTTTGTATTTTCTTATCGAAATAACCTTGAGATGTTCGGATTCGTTCCTAGAAGGTGATTTTCGAAGATGACATGTAGACTGTGAACGTGAAAGAATCCGTTGCTCGGCGGGGCGTTCTCAGTTTGTAGGGATTATTCGACAACAGAAACACTTGCATGCACACTCGCATTTGTTTCCCGATTGAAAAGTCGCCGATTCGAACGTAAATTCACATGAGATTCGACGTTGCTAAATACGCCTGTTTCAACCGTTTGTTTTTTATCGAATCGAGACGAATCCAATATGTAAAACGGTCCAATCAAATTCTGTTTGGTGTTTCATTATCGAAATAACCTTGAGACTGTCCGGACTCGTCCCCAGTGGGTGATTTTTAACAATGTATTACCCTCGGCACGAAAAAAGCCATTGAGGACTACTACTGCTGCTGCTGTTGATAAATTCTCCTGTTTCACCCGTTTTTTTTTATCGGACCGAGACGAATCCAGTGTGAAAAACGGTCCACTCAAATTCTGTTTTACGTTTGATCATTGAAACAACCTTGAGACTGTTCGGACTCGTTTCCAGTGGGTGATTTTTAAAAATGTATCACCCTCGGCACGAAAATATCCATTGAGGACTCCTACTGCTGCTGTGGACTATGAACGTGAACGAATCCGATGCTCGGCCCGGCGTTTTCAGTTTGGAGGAACTATTCGACAACACAAACACTTGCTTGCAGACTCGGCTTCGTTTCCCGATTTAAAAGACTTCGATTCGAACGAAAATTCACATGAGTTTCGATGTCGATAAATACGCCTGTTTCAACAGTTTTTTTTTATCGGACCGAGACGAATCCAATGTGAAAACCGGTCCATTCATATTCTGTTTCGTGTTTCATTATCGAAATAATCTTGAGACTGTTCGGACTCGTTCCCAGTGGGTGATTTTTTTAAATGTTTCACCCTCGGCACGAAAAAAAGCCGTTGAGGACTACTACTGCTGCTGTGGACTGTGAACGTGAACGAATCCGATGCTCGGCGCGGCGTTCTCAGTTTATCGGGATTATTCGACAACAGAAACGCTTGCATGCAGACTCGGATTCGTTTCCCGATTTAAAAGTCGTCGATTCGAACGAAAATTCACATGAGATTCGACGTTGATAAATACGCCTGTTCCAGCCGTTTTTTTTATCCGACCGAGACGAATCCGTTATAAAAAACCGTCCACTCAGATTCTGTTTTGTGTTTTATTATCGAAATAACCTTGTGACTCTTCGAATCCGTTCCCAGTGGATGATTTTTAAAAATGTCTCACCCTCGGCACGAAAGTAGCCATTGAGTACTCCTACTGCTGCTGTGCACTATGAACGTGAACCAATCCGATACTCGGCGCGGCGTTCTCAGTTTGTAGGGATTTTTCGACAACAGAAACACTTGCATGCAGACTCGGATTCGTTTCCCGATTGAAAAGTCGCCGATTCGAACGAAAATTCACATGAGATTCGACGTTGATAAATACGCCTGTTTTCACCGTTTGTTTTTTTTTTTATCGAATCGAAACGAATCCAATATATAAAACGGTCCATTCAAATTCTGTTTTGTGTTTCATTATCGAAATAACCTTGAGATTGTTCGGACTCGTTGCCAGTGGGTGTTTGTTAAAAATGTGTCACTGTCGGCACCAAAATAGCCGTTGAGGGCTGCAACTGCTGCTGTGGACTATGAACGTGAACGAATCCGATGCTCGGCGAGGCGTTCTCAGATTGTAGGGATTATTCGACAACAAACACTTGCATCAGACTCGGATTCATTTTCCGATTTAAAAGTCGTCGACTCGAACGAAAATTCACATGAGATTCGACGTTGATAAATACGCCTGTTTCCACCGTTTATTTTTTATCGAATCGAGACGTATCCAATCTGAAAACCGGTCCATTCATATTCTGTTTTGTGTTTCATTATCGAAATAATCTTGAGACTGTTCGGACTCGTTCCCAGTGGGTGATTTTTTTAAATGTTTCACCCTCGGCGCGAAAAAAGCCGTTGAGGCCTATTTCTGCAGCTGTGGACTGTGAACGAGAACGAATCCGATGGTTGGCGCCGCGTTTTCAGTTTGTAGGGATTTTTCGACAACAGACACACTTGAATGCAGACTTGGATTCGTTTCCCGATTTAAAGGTCGTCGATTCGAACGAAAATTCACATGAGATTCGACGTTTATAAATACGCCTGTTTCAACTGTTTTTTTTTTATCGAATCGAGACGAATCCAATATGCAAAAGGGTCCATTCAAATTCTGTTTTGTGTTTCATTATCGAAATAACCATGAGACTGTTCGGATTCGTTCCCATTGGGTGATTTTTAAAAATATTTCACCCTCGACACGAAAAAAGCCGTTGAGGACTACTACTGCTTCTGTGGACTCTGAACGTGAACGAATCCGATGCTCGGCGCGGCTTTCTCAGTTTGTAGGAATTATTCGACAACAGAAACACTTGCATGCAGACTCGGATTCGTTTCCCGAATTAAAAGTCGTCGATTCGAACGAAAATTAACATGAAAGTCGACGTTGATACATACGCCTGTTTCAACCGTTTTTTTTTACCGGACCGAGACGAATCCAATCTGAAAACCAGTCCATTCATATTCTGTTTTGTGTTTCATTATCGAAATAACCTTGAGACTGTTCGGACTCGTTCCCAGTGGGTGATTTTTTAAAATGTTTCACCCTCGGCACGATAAAAGCCGTTGAGGACTACTACTGCTGCTGTGGACTGTGAACGTGTACAAATCCGATGCTCGGCGCGGCGTTCTCAGTTTATCGGGATTATTCGACAACAGAAATGCTTGCATGCAGACTCGGATTCGTTTCCCGATCTAAAAGTCGTCGATTCGAACGAAAATTCACATGAGATTCGACGTTGATAAATACGCCTGTTCCAGCCTTTTTTTATCCGACCGAGACGAATCCGTTATAAAAAACGGTCCACTCAAATTCTGTTTTGTGTTTCATTATCGAAATAACCTTGAGACTCTTCGAATCCGTTCCCAGGGGATGATTTTTAAAAATGTCTCACCCTCGGCTCGAAAATAGCCATTGAGTACTCCTACTGCTGCTGTGCACTATGAACGTGAACGAATCCGATACTCGGCGCGGCGTTCTCAGTTTGTAGGGATTGTTCGACAACAGAAACACTTGCATGCAGACTCGGATTCGTTTCCCGATTGAAAAGTCGCCGATTCGAACGAAAATTCACATGAGATTCGACGTTGATAAATACGCCTGTTTTCACCGTTTGTTTTTTTTATCGAATCGAAACGAATCCAATATATAAAACGGTCAATTCAAATTCTGTTTTGTGTTTCATTATCGAAATAACCTTGAGACTGTTCGGACTCGTTGCCAGTGGGTGTTTGTTAAAAATGTGTCACTGTCGGCACCAAAATAGCCGTTGAGGACTGCAACTGCTGCTGTGGACTATGAACGTGAAAGAATCCGATGCTCGGCGAGGCGTTCTCAGATTGTAGGGATTATTCGACAACAGAAACACTTGCATGCAGACTCGGATTCATTTTCCGATTTAGAAGTCGTCGATTCGAACGAAAATTCACATGAGATTCGACCTTGATAAATACGCCTGTTTCCACCGTTTATTTTTTATCGAATCGAGACGTATCCAATCTGAAAACCGGTCCATTCATATTCTGTTTTGTGTTCCATTATCGAAATAACCTTGAGACTGTTCGGACTCGTTCCCAGTGGGTGATTTTTTAAAATGTTTCACCCTCGGCACGATAAAAGCCGTTGAGGACTACTACTGCTGCTGTGGACTGTGAACGTGAACGAATCCGATGCTCGGCACGAAGTCCTCAGTTCGTAGGGATTATTCGACAACAGAAACACTTGCATGCAGACTCGGATTCATTTTCCGATTTAAAAGTCGCCGATTCGAACGAAAATTCACATGAGATTCGACGTTGATAAATACGCCAGTTTCAACCGTTTGTTTTATATCGAATCGAGACGAATCCAATATGTAAAAGGGTGCATTCAAATTCTGTTTTGTGTTGCATTATCGAAATAACCTTGATACTGTTCGGACTCGTCCCCAGTGGGTGATTTTTAACAATGTAGTACCCTCGGCACGAAAATAGCCATTGAGAACTACTGCTGCTGCTGCTGTTGATAAATACTCCTGTTTCAACCGTTTTTTATCGGACCGAGACGAATCCAATATGAAAAACGGTCCACTCAAATTCTGTTTTGCGTTTGATTATTGAAACAACCTTGAGACTGTTCGGACTCGTTCCCAGTGGGTGATTTTTAAAAATGTATCACCCTCGGCACGAAAATATCCATTGAGGACTCGTACTGCTGCTGTGGACTATGAACGTGAACGAATCCGATGCTCGGCGCGGCGTTCTCAGTTTGTAGGGATTATTCCACAACAGAAACACTTGCATGCAGACTCGGATTCCTTTCCCGATTTAAAAGTCGTCGATTCGAACGAAAATTGACGTGAGATTCGACGTTGATAAATACGCCTGTTCCAACTGTATGTTTTTTATCGGACCGAGACGAATCCAATGTGAAAACCGGTCCATTCATATTCTGTTTTGTGTTTCATTATCGAAATAACTTTGAGACTGTTCGGATTCGTTCCCAGTGGGTGATTTTTAAGAATGTATCACCGTCGGCACGAAAATAGCCTTTGAGGCCTACCACTGCTGCTGTGGACTGTGAACGTGAACGAATCCGATGCTCTGCTCGGCGTTCTCAGTTTGTAGTGATTATTCGACAATAGAAACACTTGCATGCAGACTCGGATTCGTTTCCCGATTTCGAAGTCGCCGATTCGAACGAAAATTCTCATGAGATTCGACGTTGATAAAAATGCCTGTTTCAACCGTTTATTTTTTATCGAATCGAGACGAATCCAATCCGTAAAACAGTCCATTCGAATTCTGTTTTGTGTTTCATTGTCGAAATAACCTTGAGACTGTTCGGACTCGTTCCCAGTGGATGATTTTTAAAAATGTTTCACTCTCGGCACGAAAATAGCCGTTGAGGACTGCTACTGCTGCTGTGGACTATGAACGTGAACGAATCCGATGCTCGGCCCGGCGTTCTCAGTTTGTAGGGATTGTTCCACAACAGAAACACTTGCATGCATACTCGGATTCATTTCCTGATTTAAAAGTCGTCGATTCGAAGAGAACTTTGACTCCGATTTCGTATTCAGCGACCTGGAAAACCCTCAAGTACAGACTTTCACCCGAATTGAATACGTTTTTGACTTTTGGCCGGCCTTTTGGGATGTGGGACCACTGTGTGACACCTTCAATGAGGTCCGGGACTCGAGGCAAAGTTAGGTCGCTATTTTGCATCTGAAAAGAGTAGATTGATTCTATTCCATATTTTCACAAACCTCTTAAACCCGTTCCACGATAAATCGTGAATGCCGTACTGCCGTTCTTCTTAATTTGGCCCCTTAAATGCGGTTTCCCAAAGTCGAGTTTCCGTTCAAGTTTAAACTGCCACTGCACAAGTCAATAAATGTACTTTATCTCGTACAAATTCTCTACTTCGATTCAAAATAAGATTCACGCCTGTGCTTCTTCAGCGTGAGCCCCTTAACATTTCTCGTCGATAATCAACATCTCGCTAAGGAGCTTCCTCATACCCAAAAACGAAACGTTCGCCCCGTTTGAAGGAAGTCCTCTGATCCGTTTTCGACAAACAAATTTGCACGTGTCCCGTTTTGCAGTCGAACCCCTTAAAGCCCGCTCTCAATCGCCTCCTCTTGCCGTAAAACTGTAAGGTGAACTTACTTACTCATAATCTTTAAGACCGCATTCACATTTAATCGTCACGCATTCGTTGTTATCTTAATTAACCCCTTAAACACTTTTTCGGGAAGACCGCTTTCTTTCCATTCACAAACTGTACATCCACCCAGCGTGGCTCGAATCGTTAGGCCAGTCGTCGAGTGTCTCACGACAATCGCTCGTTTAATTGTTGAATCATGGCCAGGGCTTTTAGGTGCTTTCGTATTTTTTCTTCACCGATTCCGCGGGACCTGCAAACAAATGAAGCCCGTTCGACATTCATATTCTACGTTACACTCGCACACTCGGACGCCTGTCATCCTAACGTCAGCCACGACCCGACATCTCTCGGTGACTTTTGCAACCTCATGTCAGCTACGTCAAGAAGATAGCGGCGAATGCTCCAACGCCCACTCCGTTCCTGGCCATTCCAACTCCGCCGTTCCTTGGAGTTCAGTTTGAAGTATCGTTCGATATTGATTTTTTAATGGCCTTTTTTTCAATGGTACCATTTTTTTGAGGCCCTCATCCGGGTTCTCCGTTTTCAGAATCAAGTCCACTTTGCTTCTCTAAGCGCGGAATGCCATTTTTATTTTTACCCAGATTTTTTTTTTTTTTTGGCGGAATATACTTTTCCGACATAGGCGCTATATTTTTTTTCGAAGAGTTCTCGAAAAACTATTTCAAAAGCGCACCTTTGCCGTCCCAAAATGGCCGCGCAAGAATTAAAAAAAATAGGTGGCCCCTTTATAATTGTCACCCTGTATATACGAGTGAATCGATATTATATCTCTCATTATTTTGTTAAATTTGATATTTGTTTTCGCTATAAATCAACGCCGAGATTAGTTGTTTTCTCAATTTCGATTAACTATTTTACAGACTATGATAACATTGATATAACTATATTGAAACGTTCGTGATTACTGAATTCGAAATTTCGGTCCTTCTTAATATTGACCGTTCGAATTTCCGATCCCCACCCGACACAAAAATCGTATACCGCTGATTTACCTTTAAACTAACAATCCTACCTAATTTTGATGTACGACTTATTTTGTAAATGACATGATGCCGAACGAGTTTTGTAGAAGTCACTTTTCGATAAAAGCAATTCCAAAAAAAGATATCACACAATGCAAACACAAACGCAAACGCAAAACTTTTATTTGATAAATAGTTTCAGGGTACATTTCTAATCCAAACAACCTACAGAACAATCGGCAGCGCTCTGGTCCCCGTAAATAGATCTCAGGTACATTCCGACTGGATTATATCGTGAATGGTTGGTCTCGACCGTATTCAACCCCGAACTTCTTGTGGATGGATTGACTCGTTCTTTTTTCTGCTGTTTACAAAAAATACTTTCCAAGCAGCGCTGCATTATCCTAATGTTTTCCAGGTTCTTCCTGAGAATCCTATGCGATAACCGTTGTGTTTTATCACAGAACAAACGTTGCGACTTTGAAATTTGCATATCACTTTATCGTTTTCCATCGTTCGAAAAGTTTCTTTTTTAAGGAAGACCGAATCGATCAGCGTACTTGTTGATAAAGGAAGCCTTGAGAACGATGCAAACAGATGAGAAAATAATGCGCAAATTTCTCATTTACAGGGTTTTTTTTGCGAAATACTGATGGCGAAAAATCGAAGTGAACCAAAAATTTTGTTCCATTTAACAGTTATTTGAGATGTCAAAAGAGGACCATTTTCCAGGGTGGGGCAAAAATGGTAAATAGCAATATACATAATTTAAATACCCATTCGGAGTACTGTTTGCCGGATAACAGCGAGGGGCTCATTGTACAGTTAAGGAAGCCTTGGCAGACGCTCTGTCGCGGCATTGGTACGGTCTAAAGTCCCTGTACGATTCATTAGCAGCAGTGTAAGGTATTTCACAATTTTTGTATACAGTAGCACGTTCTTATCATGCTGCCAGTTCAATTAATAATATGTGATGTATATGGACGTGGCAATATTTTTATTTATTTCACAGCTTTTTGTCTCGTATAAATGTATTTGTACCACTTCTTGTATACCATTAATGATGTGTTTTCCGGTCTAAAAAGACGAAATAGAACCTTAAGTTTTCATTCCAAAGTATTGTTAGCTCATTATTTTCCATAAACAATAATTATTTTTCTACATTTGAATTATGGGAGTCTTAAATTTGTTTCGAACCATTTTTTTAGACGAACAACATTATTTAATGACTGTGCTCATATGAAATAACATTATTATAATTTCAGTTACTTAAAAGCGAGTTGACGAGTTGTCAAAATGGCCTAATATTAGGTGTTGGAATTAATTCATAGTGTCTCAGAAAAGATGGCGTATGTAGTACAGTATTTCGTTGTTACCGGCAGTAATGTATTCATCGTGAAACAGCTATAATCGAACGTCGTTTGCTGTGCATATACCCTTTTTGAATCGTAAATAACAACACTTTATAATTTGTTGAACATGTCAACATTTGTGCGAAATAAAGTGTCTTTGCGGGGAGTTTCACTTCATTACTTTAACATGAACAAAAGTGCTGCTGAAGCTCATCGTATTTGAGTGGAAGTGTACGGTGAACATGCTGTAGCTGAGCAAACGTGTCGGAAGTGGTTGGCACGTTGCTGGTGATTTCGTCGACTTGGATGAAAAGGAGCCACCTGGCCAGCCGAAAAAAAAATGGAAGATAATATTTTGGAGGCTTTGCTCAATGAAGACTCATCTCAAATACTTAATGAATCGCCTACATCATTGGGAGCTGACTTATCAACGGTCGGAAAACGTCTTAAAGCTTTAGGCATAATTCAGAAGGAACTATATTGGGTCCCATATGAAGTGAAACCTAGAGACATTGAGGGTCGTCTTTTGAAATGTGAACTGTTGCTTCAACGGGAAAAAAGGAAAGGTTTTTTGCATCGAATTGTCACTGGTGATGAAAAATGGATCCATTACGCCAATCCGAAGCGCAGAAAGTCTTGGGTCTGGCCAACCATCAATGTTGATGTTGTGGCAACTGTTGTGGCACTGATGTCAGTGGCAAAGCCAAATATCCATGGGTCTGGCTCCTGCTCTATATTTAGTGAGATCAGAGAGGTGTGATTTATTATGAATTCCTGAACCCGAATGAAACCATAACTGTGGATCACTACCGACTGCAATCGATTTGCTTGAGCCGTGCATTGAAAGAAAAACGGCCGGAATACTCCGGAAGACACGCAAAACCGGTACAAACATATGTGGAAACACTTAAATAGGAAGTCCTACCCCACCCGCCGTTTTCTCCAGATATCTCTTCGTCTGATTACCATGTCTTTCGTTCGATGGCTCATAGCCTGTCTGGGCAGAAGTTCACTTCTTACGAAGATTGTCAAAAATGGGTCGATTTGTGGATTCCACCTAACGACGAGGCGTTCTTCCGACATGGTATTCATACCCTGCCCGAAAGATGGTCAACAGTAGTAGAAAGCGAGGGGCAAGACTTTTATTAGTGTATTTTTTTATTGTCATTTAATATAATTTTTTTTTCATTTTAAAAACGCTACGAATTAATTCCAAGTCCTAATAAATTTTGGAAAATGTTTATTTTTAACTTTGGAAATGCTTACTAGATAAGTTCCACGCACGTTCTTTCGACGTGTCTTCATAAATATAATTTTTTTTAATAATGCACATATGTAACATTTTATCA
Organism: Ophion obscuratus; assembly: GCA_964007375.1. Classification (NCBI taxonomy): domain Eukaryota; kingdom Metazoa; phylum Arthropoda; class Insecta; order Hymenoptera; family Ichneumonidae; genus Ophion; species Ophion obscuratus. The sequence continues at coordinate 17,239,511 of OZ023318.1, read as the reverse complement.
GGGAATTCATTTTTTTTAATTGTAAGATTTTTCCATCAATTTGTATATTTTATATCTTTCCAAAAAATGCAATTTCATCTCAGATTAAATTTGATCACCATCGAGCACGCATATTTTTTCATTTTTCTTTAAATACAAAAGTCCTCGCTTTCTTTCACCAAAAACAAGTTTCTTATGAGCGTCAACATTTTTCAATTTCAGGTAAGTCAGGTCTCGTTACAATGGCACTAAAAAACATCATCTTTAGATGATTCAGGATTTTTCACCATTTTTTTTTCAACAAAACCTTAAAAATTCCAAAAAAGTTAAGAGATGTGCCATCCTAGTATAATTGGAATGGAAATATGAATTTCTTTCGACGTGTCTTCATAAATATAATTTTTTTTAATAATGCACATATGTAAAATTTTATCAGGGAATTCATTTTTTTTAATTGTCAGGTTTTTCCATCAATTTGTATATTTTATATCTTTCCAAAAAATGCAATTTCATCTCAGATTGAATTTGATCATCAGTGAACACGCATATTTTTTCATTGTTTTAAAATACAAAAGTCCTCGCTTTCTTTCACCAAAAACAAGTTTCTTATGAGCGTCAACATTTTTCAATTTCAGGTAAGTCAGGTCTCGTTACAATGGCACTAAAAAACATCATCTTTAGATGATTCAGGATTTTTCACCATTTTTTTTTAACAAAACCTTAAAAATTCCAAAAAAGTTAAGAGATGTGCCATCCTAGTATAATTGGAATGGAAATATAAATTAAGTTATGTCTTATTTGCGGACAAAGTTTCGATCATGATACCTTTTTATACCAATGTATCAGTCTATCTTCATGACTGATTCATTTTTATATGTAGCCATGCCGAAGCTGCGATTTTGAAGCCGAACCAAAGTTTACGAGCTTTTATGAAGAACTGCCGAAGAAGGCGTTACCCTCCAAGCCCGGAAAACATCCCGCAATTCGTGGACCGAGCGATGAACCCGGAAAATGAGGGGCTTCTGAAATCCGACACGGGAAGGCTTATGCTCGAATTAATAACGGACAGGAGTGGTGCTGACCACGCTATCCTTTTCGATCGAAATTTTATTCGAAAAGACATGGCCGACGTGAGCAAAATTTTGATCGATGCGACATTCCGGTCAAGACCCCTAATTCCGAGAGCGTACCAGCTACTTACGATCATGGGAATCAAATACAATCACGTAAGAATTTTTCCGCATGCACAATTTTTATGTTCATTAAAGTAGTCAGTTGGCGTGTAAAATAACCCTACACTCTGATAGTAGTAGAGCTGTAGCGGTTCTGCTTCACTTTGGTGGGAGGGTCAGGAGGGGCAGGCTCAGGGAAAGGGTCAATGGGGTCCAGGGGGGTCCAGGGGGGTTCAGGAGGTGGTGTCCAGGGGGAGGGTTCAGGGGGGATGTCCACGGGGGAGGGTCCAGGGGGCGGTGTCCGGGGGTGGGGGGTCGCTGGACGCGAGTGACGTCACAGAGTGGCCTCTATGGAGGGGGGCCTTGTGGTCCGTGGAGCGTCTGACAGGGAAGCCGCCGTCGATAAGTGTTGTGTGTGTGTGTGAAGGGCAACCTTTCAAGGTCCATTATTTGACATGCAGCTGGTTCCATTCCGAAAGACAATGTCAATTGCATCCGGCCCGTCTCAAAGCTCGCCGACAGACAAGTCCTGACAGGTTTCTTGGTAAAGCATGTGCGCGTGTGTGTGTGTGCAACAACCATATATGGGTCGGAAAATTTCCGGTAATATGTAAACGCTAGACGCCACATGAAGGGCGGCGCCTTTCAAAGCCCATTATTTATGACATGCAGCTGGTTCCATTCCGAAAGACAATGTCAATTGCATCCGCCCCGTCTCAAAGCTCGCCGACATTCGAGACAGGTCCTGACAGGTTTCTCGGGAAAACTATAATCTTTAGGGATCAAGGGGACCGCGGATGGACTACTTGAGCGCAGCTCTTGAAAAGTCGAGGTCTCCATGCTGAAAGATAATGTCAAGATGTTTCCATGCGTATCCACTCCTGTCACGAGTCTCGCTAACACTTTAGACAGGTCTCGACAAGTCAAGATTTCTTGGAAAAACTATAAACTTTAGAGATCAAAGGCGGTGACCGCGGATGGACCACTTGAGCTGCAGGACCCATAACATCTTTTGACCCGATGCATCCCGACTTCACGTTTTTTGTCTCATGTTCCTCGAGCGATCTACGCGTTATCGGGAAACTCTGTTTTCCCGAGAGAGCGGGCCGATTTTTTCCCCGAAGAGCTTTTTAATGAGCCGCTCCGCTTAAATCTGGCCACACTTTGCATGAAGCAGTCAGTCTGTTAACATCGTGGAACTTTTTTCGTGCTTGTCAACATGGAGCAAATCTTGCATGAACAAGCAGTGCTTTTAAGTTCGGTTAAAGATTTTGCCGCGTGGCAGCAACGATGCGTCGAGTTCATCGAAGGGCTGGAAACACAAAGCCGGATTAAGCGCCCGCGATTATTAATCGGACATCAACAGTCACTAATAGCCCAAACAGCGCGTCTGGAAGGACTGGGGAATTGTGTGTGGAGTCGTTTCGTACACACGGGCGCAGGACATGGTGATCATGAGTTAATCTGGCGGCAGATTGAAACATCCTTCGAGAGTCGGATATTGACCGGTTTCATCATCAATCGCAGTCACATCGAGCCGAGACACTTTCATCACAAACAGCACCAAAATCAATACAGTGTTTAATGGTGAATTCGCGAGCAGTGACCAACATGCAAATAAAAGTGTCAACACACGAAACTGTGAACTGTTTAGCATAAACGATTTGAACGAGTGGTATGAACAGCGTGTTATCGAGCCCACTTTAAGCTTACTCGATGAATTTCAAGAACGTAATACTAGCTGGACTCTGCAGAAAATACTTAACCTCACGATAAATGTGAATAAGTATAATCCGGTGCGTGCCGGGTGCTCCATATCATTACCGCGGGAAATAATGTTGAAGGCTGTCGTTAACGTCAAATCCAAAGATAACACATGTTTCGCATGGGCAGTTGTCGCTGCTCTGTACCCAGCTGAACAAAACAGACACCGTCCATCTTCTTACCCTCATTATTCGACAGTACTGAAGCTGAAGGATGTCGAATTCCCGCTGACGATACATAAAATTAAAAAATTTGAAGCTCATAATATTGTACCATTCAACGTGTATACCACCACCATCAAAAAGGACATTGTTCCGACACGCGTAACTCAATACAAGAAGGAAAAGCACATCAATTTGCTGTACATGCAAGATACCGAGGACAGGAATGTGGGACACTTCGTATGGATCAAGAACCTGTCGAGACTCGTAAGGGCACAACTGACCAAAATGGAACATAAAAAATATATATGTGATCGGTGGGTAAATTTAACATTATTAATACACAATTATATATCTACTAAATGAAAAAAAAACAAACAAAAAAATCTCTTGCAGGTGTTTGCACTACTTCGGTTCCGAGGAAAAATTGCAATCGCACGAGGTCGATTGTGGGGCGATAAAAGACTGTGCAATTCGACTACCAAACGACACCAATAAGTGGCTCCAGTTCAGCAACTGTAGCCGGAAAGAGCGACATCCTTTCATCGTGTATGCTGATTTGGAGTGTGTGCTGGGAAAAACCGATGGGGAGAACCTAGCGAAAGATATACATCAACATCATGAAGTGTTTAGTATCGGATACTATGTGTATTGTTCATATGACGATTCATTATCTTCGTATCACTCGCGTCGCAGTGCCGATTGTATATCATGGATTGTCGAAGAACTAAAAAATCTAGCACTGCGGATAAAAGAAACTTTCTGTGATAATGAACCAATGGTGCATTTAACACCGAGTGAATGGGCTAGTTTTCGAGCAGCGACTCAATGTCACATATGTGAGAAACCATTTGCGCAAGAAAATGTACGCGTTCGAGATCATTGCCATCTGACTGGGCGCTATAGAGGCCCTGCCCATTCCAACTGCACCCTAAATTACAAACGATCATTTTTCATTCCAGTAGTTTTCCACAATTTATCCGGTTATGATGCACATTTTATAATCAAGGAAGTAGCCACAGCTTTCGGAGGAACAACCGATGTGCTTCCAAACACAAAGGGGAAATACATGTCCTTCACGAAGCATGTTGAAATTACAGACGATTCAAAACACAAGATCCAATTGCGTTTTATCGACTCATACAAGTTCCTCAACACGAGTCTCGACAAATTAGCCTCATTTTTGACCGAGGAAAAACTCAAAATTTTACGCACACAATTCCCAACTCTCTCGACAGACGATTTCAATTTGCTCACACGAAAAGGGGTGTTCCCTTATGAATAGATAGATGAAGTGCCCAAGGTAGATGTCACATGTCTACCACCACGTGACGCATTTTACAGTTCCCTGACAGATGCTACAGTATGTGAGAGCGAGTACGCACATGCTGAGAAAGTTTGGGAGCGGTTCTCCATTCGAACGCTGGGTGAGTATAGCGATTTGTACCTGAAGACAGATGTCTTGTTATTAGCCGATATTTTCGAAAACTTTCGAAATACACGTATTGAGAGCTATGGCCTAGATCCCGCGTATTACTACACATTGCCCGGATATACCTGGGATGCAATGTTAAAACACTCGAATGTCAAGTTTGAATTACTAACTGACATCGACATGGTTTTATTCGTTGAGCGGGGTATACGCGGTGGTCTGAGTCAGTGCTCGAACCGATATGCACGCGCTAATAACAAGTACATGGAGTCCTTTGACCCATCGAAAGCATCATCATACTTGATGTATTTTGATGTCAACAATTTGTATGGATGGGCAATGTCCCAGCCCTTGCCATATGCAGATTTTCGATGGGTCAATGACCAATTTCGATCCATCATGCATCGCGCTAGACTCACCTATAGGCTACATCCTTGAAGTCGACTTGGAATATCGCCAATCTCTACATGATGCGCACAAAGATCTGCCGTTTTGTCCAATACATGAAAAACCGTCGGGTAAGCGAGAAGAAAAGCTGTTGGCAACCGTCTGCGATAAAAAACGCTACATCATACACTACCGGAGTTTACAACAGTGCTTACGCTATGGGCTTCGCTTCATGAAAATCCATAGAGTCCTACAGTTTACACAATCCCCATGGCTGCGTTCGTATATCGAGTTAAATACCCAGTTTCGAACGCTCGCCAACAACGATTTCGAAAACAATTAATTCAAGTTAATGAATAATGCGGTCTTTGGCAAAACGATGGAGAATGTGCGCAACCATGTAGATGTAAAGCTTTTAACAAAATGGGAGGGCAGATTGACGCAGAGGCGATGATTGCGAAGCCAAACTTCCACAGCCGAAGTGTTTTTTCGGAAAACCTCGTCACCGTGGAATTGCGCAATCTCGAGGTGAAATTCAGCTAGCCGATATATGTGGGTATGTGCATACTCGACATATCCAAAACGTGCCTATATGGATTTCATCACGAGTGTATGGTACCTCTGTATATGACATTGAGAGCGATGATATATTTGCCGACATGAAGCGTGACATTTCACAATTCGATACAATCGATTATTCGGCGGACGATCGGCATGGTATACCGCTCGTCAACAAGGAGGTGCCCGGTCTCATGAAAGACGAATGCAATGGTGCAATTATGACCGAGTTCGTTGGACTTCGATCGAAAATGTACGCGACACGTGTCGAGGGGAAGAAGGACACGAAAAAAATTAAAGGTGTCAAGAGTAGCGTTGTGGCGAGGACAATTATGTTTGACGATTATGCCCAATGCTTGAAGGAAAATATTGAAATGGAGCGTAGTCAAACGTGCATTCGACCAAAATTGCATAAAGTCTACACCATTCGCGAGACGAAAATTGCTCTGAGTCCTCATGACGATAAGCGGTATATCATACCTGGGACCTCGGATACCCTACCATGGGGGCATTATAGAATACCGTCATGAAAAGTTTTGTAAGTTTTTTTCCCAGAAACTTGCTGTAAAATTGTGTACATTTTTAATGAATATCGATGTATAAAACTCGTGAAAATTATGTATATAGTTTGTTCACTCAATGTTAAAATTATGTTTGTTGTATATATTGTGTAAGAATGGATTTGTTATTTCCCATAAATAAAGAATCGGACTTTTTATAATCCCATGTGTTTATTCACTCTATCCATCTCCTCACATTCCTTGAAAAAAGGGCGACGGCTAGAAAGGGGGAAGCAAGCCTGCTGTGGAGTCGGTCGGAGGCCTTGGAGGGATGCGGGTCGACCAGCAGGTCAAGAGTCATAAAACATACATATTTTTCCACTTTCTTTATTATCGTCTGCAAATCGGATTTACTTATCCAACTATTGTGGCTATTGTCGAACCCTAGCCATTTTACAAACATTCGATTACCGCGCTTCTTCAATACCGCTTCAATGAGATATATATCGGGGTACTTGACACTGAGAAGCTCTTGTTCATAGAAACCACAGGCAATCGGTTCATCTTTATGGTCCTTCAAGAGGTATGTGACGGGATGAGTTTTTTTCACACGATAGATTGTACATATTTCCGTTGTCCAGTTTGAGGTGTAACCCTTTTTGAAAACAGTCTTAAATTTGCTGATTCTCACTTTATCACCAACGGCGAATTTCGGCGATCTTTTCATTGGAGGCTTATTGAAAATCTGCTGCAGTTGCTTCTCATTTTCCGCGTTGACATTTCTCGGCTTCATCTTAATGGTGCGGTGTACAGAATCGTTGTACTCGGCTACTAGATTATCAAGAATATCGATCCACTTATAATCACCACGAAGACGAAATTGCATCCACATCTTGTTCTTCAATGTACGATTGAAACGCTCGCAAATGGATGCCTTCAAGTTGCTATATGTTGAATACATGTGGATATTATACTTCTTCATGATGGCCTTGAAGTCACAATTGTAGAATTCTTTTCCCCGATCAACGTGTAAGTTCTGCGGTATGCGTTCCTTAACGAGGATTGACTTCATTGCTGCTGCTGTATCTTTTCCACTCTTACTCAGCATTGGCACGGCCCAGGCGAATTTTGAGAAGTTATCGATGACGGTGAGGAGAAATATGTGTTTGGAGTTGTGACGCGCGTATGATGACATATCGACGAGATCAGCTTGCCAGGTCTCGTCCAAGCCACGGATGTCCACATGTCAACGCGGATACTTTCGTTGAGCCGGCTCCAGCACGAGAGCGCCCCTTTTTTCGTTCATTTTCCAGTCCACTCAGTCGTGCGTCCAATTCAGCAATGACGTTTGAATTACGAATCGCCAAATCTTGTAGAGTTCTGATATCGGCCTCGAGTGTCGCGCATGTCTCGTATCGTTGCTTCAAGTCCATTAACCAACAACTGACTACTCTCATTTATTTCTTTGCGTATGTTCTTAATGGTAGTTCGGGATTTCCTTTGTAACGCACTTAGAGTGATGGCATCATCTTCTCCTTCTGGATTTGCAATGTTACACAATCGTTTCTGCCCCAAGTCATAATAACCATCTGCGGTAATTCTAAAGCCAATCCCGGGTCGATCTGAAGGACCTTGCTTACTGTGGAGTACACTCCTACTTGAATGACGTCCAAACACATCGACACTCATGATGAGAATGCGTAAATTCTCCGATGTCGAGTTAATAAATGATTTCAGCTTCGCGCAATTCCTTAATAATCGATATAATTTCATTCGCATGTGATGAATTTCCAGCTGCTTGGGATGCCAGAAGCAAGCGAAGACGATCTACTAGCTCGTTTGGATTGTCCCAATAAATATAGTCCAATTGGGTGTTTTTTCTAGCTAGCTTATACATTGGCATGCCCTGTCCCACACGATGATCGACTATATTTGGGATATATGTGTTAAATTTGTGGCTGGTGTTACGTCGTATAGCCTCACTAGGCTTGTACAATTTTTTGTGCGCATTCGTCGAGATTACAATCTTTTCGTAGTTTTTCAAATCATCCAGTATGAGAGTTTCCACATTAGGTACCTTTTTAAACAACAGCTCCGTTAATCCAACAGTTTTCGCATAACTCCCATCTCCCACACGAATATGTTGAGAGTCGAAGATTATCGGAGAATTGCCAATCATTAACTTGTTGTTTGCGAGATTTCGTACACCGTATAATACATCCAAGCTTGCCTTTCTATTTATTTGTAATAGCAGGAGATACTCGCTGATTAATTCATCAACATTTTGCGAGTCATCATCCTCATATATCAATTTATACGAATCTTGTGTTTCCCTCTTCAAGGAATCATGTGCCTCATTTTGATGTTTCACACCATTTAACGCATCTCCTTCTTCAACATTATCATCCACTTTTTCATCCTTAATTTCCGCCTTCACCACCACCTCGCCGTTTTCATACGACACCAATTTTTCCAATGGCCCCACTATAGGCTTAAATACATCCTGCATTCTCTGCTGATCGCTATCTTTCCCAAGTTTCATCATTCGATGCTTTCTTCTGATTGCATCGCTCGCCTTGGCAATTTCACGCAATACATCCTTTTCACGCAACAATTGTTCGGTCTTCATGTTGTCACTACTACGGCATGCGCAATACTGTCTCTTCAACCAATAGCGATGAGTCATTTATCAATGGTGAGAAAATAATCAAAACCTTGTCTATATCGACCTCCGTTAATATCGCTATCCTTGTCAATCGTGATAAATGCATACTTGTTGGAATTCCAGCATTCCACGCACATGTTTTTAAAGCATGCATAAGTCATATCCGCATTAACATGATCGTTGTAGACGTGTTTGAGATTCATATAATCCTGCTTGAAAAGCACCACGAAATTTGCATTATCTCTCACGAGATGTTTGGGGATACGAGTGTACGTCTGGGAAAGATAAAAACTGTCAACAATCTTGTGTCGTCCCATGGAAAAGAAGGCCCGAACATTATCCTGCTTTGCGCATGCAATGTCATCAAAAATGAATATAGAGTTGGATCGTACATCACTTGGTGCTATCACTTGTTCATGCGCCTCGAATGGATGATATTCAACTCCACTCACAGGTTCGAGTAAGTGTTCGAGCAACCTATACTTTGGCTGCTTGAGCGATTTGGAATACAAGTAAATGTTCTCAAATCTCAAACCATTCGGATGGATGATGAGAGTGAGCAAAGCGTTGGTTTTCCCACAATTCGATGGTCCGCAAAACAGTGCACGTATGCTATCCAGCAATAAATTCCCATGACATTTTTTCTTCCCCCCACCGTCTTCGTCAAACTCGTCAAACTTCCCGTTGATCACGGGAAGTCCGCCTCCGATAGTTTGCTTACTGAACGTCATCTCACACACGAATAACGGCGAAATTATATAAATAGGCTTCTTATAGGTACTATCCGTCAGCCGCTTATTGACTTTAGACATGATCGTGCATGGCAAGAGTGGTAAAGGTTTGGTCAACCGCCTAATCAACAAACTCCCCGTTGAACTACATTTGCCTGGGTATTAGTATTGTGGACCAGGCACAAAGTTGGCCAAGCGCCTTGCTCGTAGTGATCCGGGCATTAATCCATTGGATCCGGCTTGCAAACAGCATGATATTGCATATTCTAAAAATCCGGACAATCTTGAGGCGAGACATTTGGCGGATAAAGTGTTAGCTGAACAGGCTAGGCAACGTGTTAGCGCGAGAGACGCCAGTATCGGTGAAAAAGCCAGTGCTTGGGGTGTGGCAAATATTATGAAGACAAAGAGAAAATTTTGCATGGGAACGAAAGGTCGCAAGGGTGGCGTTTGCTTGAAAAAGGTAATGGGCGCTGCAAATAAGACAATGATTCAAAGTAATGATCCGCATAAGATTATCAAATCAGCTCTAAAGGGTGCTCGTGCAGCGGTAAAGTTGCAAGGTGGTAAAGTGCACACACCTCGGGTTCTACCTGTACCCCATAAAATTGGTGGTTTATTGCCCTTCCTCGTGTCCATTTTTGCGGGTCTTAGCGCTGCGGGTGCTTTGTCAGGTGATGCGGCTAGTGTAGTGAAAGCTGTAAATGCTGCTCAAGCAGCTAAGCGTGAATTGGATGAAAATAAGCGTCATAATCGAACAATTGGAGCGATAGCATTAGGTCGGGGTCTATATCTGAAACCGTATAAGCAGGGATTGGGCCTCTATATCAAGCCAAAAAACTAGAAGTAACGCTACCACACCGACCCCTCACCGACCGCGATCTACTCAACTACGCGAAATTCTAAAGATTCCACATTTTCGTGGAGATTACATGCGCGATACATTGCCAGCGAGTGGACCCCTCAAATGTAAAGCAGCAATTGTAAATTTGGATGAAAATGTCGATCCTGGCACGCATTGGGTCGCTTACAAAAAGACCGGATCGAAAGTCATGTACTTTGATAGTTTCGGCAATCTTCCATCACCATCCGAGCTCATGAAATATTTCCGTGTCGGTAGCGTTCATTATAATTATACTAGATATCAGGAATATGATACGATTGAATGTGGACATTTGTGCCTCAAGTTTCTTTGTCGGCAGCTGCAGCAAAAAGACAAGTATACACTATATATAGGGGGGAAATGACGGGGGGAATTCAGTTGTCAATTTACCAGCATCATGGATGAAAGTTTAACATTGACCATATCTGGCTCATCGTCTATCCTCGAGGCGCAATACTTTCCCCCCATCGAACTCTCGCCAAACAAAAATTATACTCTCGGCCTCGTGGAATTGTTAACCTTCAATTCTATTCCCAATATCGACGTTGACCACGATAAACTGTACGTGGGAGATGAGGTGTTGACGATACCTACAGGCAGTTATGAAATAGAGGATATTGAGACGTTTGTACAAGCAGAGCTCGCGCGTAAAAACATCAGCATCAGCATTAAACCCAACAATAACACGCTACGCAGTGAGATCGAGTGTGATCATGATGTAAATTTTGAGCCAAAAGATTCTATTGGGCATCTACTAGGCTTCACCGCACGCAAATTAGAAGCCAATAAAATACACGAATCCGATCCTCCAGTAGCCATTCTCAAAGTGAACGCCCTACGTGTTGAGTGCAACATTACCGCTGGTGCCTATATTAACGGACAAAAAGTACACACAATTCACGAATTTTTTCCATCTGTGCCACCGGGCTATAAGATCATTGAAGTTCCCTCCCACGTAATTTATCTGCCAATCACGAGCCTAACAATTGACACGTTACAGCTTCGCATAGTGGATCAAGAGGGTGATTTGGTAAATTTCCGCGGTGAAGTAATCACCATACACCTGCATATAAAGTCGTGATGGGCATTGTTTTCAACACGTCTTCAAATAACAATAAACGGCCTTGGATAAAAACAATCAGTCGTCGACCAGCGCCCAAAGCGCTAACACCTCAAAACGTGCTACCCTTTAAGAATTTGGGTATCAAAGTGCGTGGCAAAAGCGTGTAAAAAATATTTAGCCTGTGCTCTATGCATCTGTTGTGTGAAATGGAAGAAGAAATTGTAAACATTTAGACGCCCATGGTCTTTGATGAATCCATCGTCCATTGTGAGATTCACGCTCATCAACCATATACATCTTCAACCTTCAATAACAGCGATGAAGTCCGTATTGCCATCCAACATCAAGACCTCTCCATCCTGCTGAGCAAGAGTTCTCTACACATATGTGGGGAATTATCAAAACGTGACGGGGCGCCAACCACTGCTACAAGTCTCGTCAACAATGCCATTTGTCATTTGTTTGAGGAAGTGCGATATGAGTTGAATGCCATAGAAATCGATCTTAATAAGAATGTCGGTATTACGAGTGTAATCAAGGGATATTCATCTCTCTCATCGGCAAAAAGTTCTATGCTGGAGAACACTGGATGGCTCGATGTCGAAGAGATCAAGCAAATTGTAGATGTATCGGGAAACTTTGATGTCTGTATACCGCTCAGCATGCTCCTCGGATTTGCCGAAGATTATCGGAAAATTGTCGTAAATGCCAAGCACGAATTGATTCTCACGAGATCAAAGACCGACGACAATGCCATTGTACAAACAGCGCCCGAAGACTACAAACTCATATTGCATAAAATAGAATGGCTTGTGCCGTATGTGACAGTCTCGGATCAGCTAAAAATTCAACTGTTAAAGTTTCTTGCCAAAGACGCACCAATCTCCATGAGTTTCCAAACATGGGAACTGTATGAATATCCATTGCTGCCTGCCAAGCACGTGTGGTCTGTGAAAACTTCGAATCAGCTGGAGAAGCCGCGATATGTCATACTCGCGCTGCAGACGGAACGGAAAAATAAGAAACAACACAATGCGAGCCACTTTGATCATTGCAACCTGAGCGACGTCAAACTATACCTCAACTCGCAATTTTATCCATATGGAAATTTGAATTTGAACATTGATCAAAATCAATATGCCCTTCTCTACGAGATGTATGCGAATTTTCAACCGACCTATTACAACAAATAGGCTGAACCATGGCTGAGCAGGGTGGAATTTTTAGAAAAAGCCCCCCTCGTTGTCATTGACTGCTCAAAACAAAACGATTCGCTCAAGTCCGGTCCGGTTGACGTGCGCCTTGAGTTTGAATTGAAAACAATATTCACAAAAATAAAGTACAAAATGTCAAACAAGTGGCTGGAATGCAATTATCATGGAATACGATGGGAACACAGCGGCATACCATATGAGGCAGCTTGAACGACAATTCGAGGAATCTTGGAAGGAGCTCCGACGATCTATGCAAAGGGATTCGAGAAATGCGCATGGCTATCAAGATTCACGGATTCAGCAACAAAAGTCATCGATCTGGACACTCTGGACTGTCCATCGCTGCAGAAGTGGCCGAAAATCGCAAACGTTAAATGTCCCCATCATTCCTTCAATAGAAAATACAATTGCGCCAAAGTGAATGTAAAGTCGTTGAAAAGCTGGCTCTCTGTGTACGAAGCGTGAGCGAGGGATTTTTTTTTTAAATGAATAAAAACATTTTGAACAAATATCGTTCTCCATTTATTTCCTATATCTATGGTGAATACAGTTTGACGACAATTATTTTTTTCCACGTTGTTTCCACCGGGCCTTCACGAGCGTTCTTTTCCACCATACTCAGACTCGAAGGAACTCGACACTGTTGTATTTGCCACTAATGTACTTCATGTAGAGTTGACTATTTCGCGCCAGTTGCAGCATACTCTCGAACATTGTTGGATCTTGGTCGAAGGCCTTTACAAGTCGCGCCGGTAAGAAGACAGAGAACTCATCCGCGATGTAGCGTTTGCCCATTTCCAATTCTCAAATTTGGTTTGTACGGTCCTTATGTCGGAGATTAGTCGTTCCGACTTAACGGGGAGTTCTGACAGCTTCTTCGTTGGGAGGAATTCTGCCATCCGGCCGACTTTGTTGATACTCGAGAGATCCATTTTCCCCGCACTTCCAAAGTTCTTTTAGATGTTGATGGTGCAGTGGAATCGTGCAGTCTGAGCCTGGTCCACGAAATTATAAGCTCCCTCGTAAGCCGCCCACTCAAATCCCCCCTCCTCCAATCGTGAAAAACAGGTTTGAACACGTTCGAAGAACCGTGGGAATCCCCCCCCCCCCCCCAAGAGTGCAGCTGGGCTCAAGTGGTCCATCCGCGGTCCCTTTGATCCCTAAAGATTATAGCTTTCCCGAGAAACCTGTCAGGACCTGTCTCGAGTGTCGGCGAGCTTTGAGACGGGGCGGATGCAATTGACATTGTCTTTCGGAATGGAACCAGCTGTATGTCATAAATAATGGGCCTTGAAAGGTTGCCCTTCACACACACACACAACACTTATCAACGGCAGCTTCCTTGCCAGACGCTCCACAGACCACATGGCCCCCCTCCACAGAGGCCACTCTGTGACGTTACTCGCGTCCAGCGACCCCCCCTTCCCCCCGGATACTGCCCCATGGACCCTCCCCCGTGGACATCCCCCTGAACCCTCCCCCTGGAGACCGCCCCCTGAACCCCCCTGGACCCACTCCCTTGACCCTCCCCTTAACCCCCCTTGACCCTCCCGATTGACCCTCCCCTTGACCCTCCCCTTGACCAAAGTGAAGCAGCTACAGCTCTACTACTTCTGATATCACCATTAGTACTACTTAAAAAAACATGTAGTTGTGTTGTGAAATCTAATTGTATGCATGATCGGATGTAGGATATACAGAATGATGCGTACAGACCATACAAAAAAAAACACGGCAGAGAGGATGTCAATAATTGATTGGTTTCACATTAAGAATTGTTAATTAAAATTTGCGTATTGATTTTTTTTCAATACGCAAGAAAAATCGCTCGATATATCGAAATTTGACAATTTTTTTTATTTTGTTCATTTTTATTTCTTAAGGAAGCAAAAAGAACAGGCGCTCTCAATGGATAATCGCGGCAAAGTTCATAAGTTTCATTAATTGCGGCGCGCTTCACACTTTGGCACGCAATGCGCCGACCGATAGCAGACGATAGGTGAAACGTCAAATCGTATGTGACGGGCCTCGAACAGAATAAGTTGACAGGTATCGTAGCGAATCATTCGCTAAACGTCAGATTATGCGCGCTGGCATCTGTCAAACGTTGCGGTTTCGCAGAACCATTCTGACGTCAGCTACGGATACGTGGCCCTTCGTCTATTTATCTGCCCTTTCCGATCGTTCAATATGGTAGATATGATAGAAAAAAAAAACAAGAAATAGTGAATGATACTGCATCCTGCGATTGAATTCACGTGTACATAGAAACTTGTAGCGACCAATTTGTAAAATTTATCTGCAGATGCACTAGTATAAATCTTATTTGCCTCATGGATATGTGAAAGCACTCCTTGACATTTTCTTAAGTCTTCATGAAGAATTTTGTTGCGAGGACTTTTTATCCATTGTAACAATCATGAGCGCAGAGATATTGCCGTTTCGAAGTTTCAAACTCGGCTTACATTGGAAGAGCGAAATAGCGTCGTTTTCAGTTACTTTTCTCTCCAAAAATGGATGGGTAAAGGTTTAATTCGAAGAATAAAGCACCATAAATGAATATACTTAAGGAAGGGTGCTAGATTCATAAAAGGTAGTAACTGCTCAAGTGCATAAAGCCAGGTACGCGGTACCCCTCCGAGCGGAGCAGATGAAAGTGCTCAGGTAGTAAAGTAAAGGTCACACGAACATTAGACTCCTCCGATGATTAGTCACACGATCAGTTAGACTCCTCCGATCTTCATAGAATTTTAGTATGATACTTTTGGATGTGTATACTTTCGCAAAATGGTATAAAAAAATCGAATTGTTGGAAATTGTGAAGTGAGAAGACGCCTTAACTCATATGGTAAATAGTCATTATTCTGTGACACAGTCGCCCGATTGATTTCATTTTTGCAAGATATAGGGTTTCCCATTTGTGTGGATTGTGATGAGCCAGAAAACCCAGGCCTCATACGTAGCGGTTTTGCAGCATGTCAAACAGCATGTTTTGCCATCAAACACCATTGCTCTCGCAATGAGCGATTTCGAGCGTGGGTTGCGGAATGCCATAACCGCTGTATTTACAACAGCACATAGCACGGGGTGCAATATCCACTGCGATCGCGTATGTTTGTTTCTAATGATGTACTTTATTATAAGTTAACATTAATTCGTTAACCATAAATTGATGTTGCAGAAGTGATAATTACGGGCGAAAAATGTAAAAAATGATCTTTTAGGCCATTTATCGGAAAGCGAAGGCTCTTAGGCTGGGGAGTGCCGTTCGAACCGACGCCGAAGCAAAAGATTTTAAAAAATCTTAGCCTTAGCATACTTGTCAGCACCATTGGTAAGTATCCAGTACAGCAGGCTCCGAGGCAATTTGTCTGCAGCCATGCAACGGCAGTTTGAAAGATTCCATCAATATTATTGTCGGTATTGGCTGCAGACCGTGACACCACTGGGCTTCAGTGTACGCGGTGTCAGTCGGCGAACGAACAATATCATCGAATCCTTCACAATTGTTTGAAACATAGGATGGAAACTCGCCCCGGTCCCTGGGATTTCGTTTGTAAGGATCAATAGAAGTTGCACTTAAAAGGATGGCATCACAATTCAATCTGTGATATAAATTCAATTTTTTCCGACAGGCAAGCTGCTGAAACTCCAATCGGAGGTTAGAGCCGATATTCGACGCCTGCAAAACAATGCCCAAATAACCAGACACGCGCGGTACTTGACCATCTTCAAACAAAAGGCATTGATGAAAGGTTACCTTTTCGACGCTTTCAAATATGATTGAGTTTTGAATAGGCCCAAGCAAACCAAAATACCTGTGATTGGTTGAAAAATGCCGAATGATATGTAGTGTACATCTGCAGTTCAACATAGGTAATGCAATGTAAATTAAATGTAAATTACATGTAGAGAGAGATATAATAAGAGAGAATGGGCGGGATTGGGAGAGAACGAGAGAGAACGGACGCACGAATGGGCGGATGGATGGATGGATGGACATTCACATGTACCTGTTTTTTTATTACCCGAAATGTCTGATTGCATTTTCAATGCCATGAGATAGTTGCACTTTATGTAATATCTGTAGATCTTTGAATAGAAACTTCAACGCGAAATGAGATTCACGATCAGTGGGGCTTGATCCAATTTCGAGTGCGTTTATTCATGATTTGCTTCTTTTTCGAAAACATCTGTAAATTAACGAACAGAATATATGGCATTAACACAACAGTCGTGTATTTATGGTATAGTCTTAAGGGGTTACGTGGGTTTGAAAATGTAAAAAAATCCGTTGTCAAAATTTTATTATCTAATAGTACAATATGTCTAGAATATTTTCCCAAAGTTTTAAGTCAATCGGAGTAAAAGTCTAGAAGAGAGAGCCTTTGGTAATGCCCCCTATTTTTGAAGTCGGTGAAATTGAAAACTTCTTCAAAACATATCTTACTGAAAACTTCTTCAAAACAGCATTAACTAGCGTTTGAACGAAAGTTTTTTTTCGATTACAACTGATTTTACAATGATATACGCAATCCAAATTGTACCAAAACTTGAACTATTTTTCATACAACTCTGCCGAAAATTCAAATTTCAATTTTTTTATAATCCTTCGTTCAATGACGAACCACACTTATCTTCTTCATTTCCATTTCCCTTCTCTTGATTAACTTAAATTCTTGCGTTTGTGCTTTCGCTTTTCTTTGTTTATGTTTTCATCTATAACGCCTTAAAATAATGTTTGACTCGTGGTTCAGTGCGTCAAGCATTTCCTCAAGCTTCAAAATATCGCGCGTTTCGAAGAAGGCCGATTTTTTGACAGGTGATTTTGTAGGTACCGTGGGTGCTTAATCCAAGATTGCCTAAAAATCGGCGTGTAGGGTATTTTAGGAGATGAAAGGGGATCGGCGTGAATTAATGCCCAACACCAATCTCCACGAGGTCGGCACCGGAAGACAAAATGTTCAGAAACATCCGGGCTTTATTTTTGTCCACAGCGCCGAAGCCGTGGAAATTCACTTTGTAGATGAAATTTTGAAAAATTAGTTTGTATTCGATAACTCTTTAGGAAAAATTCATACAATTTTTGTTCAAATGGGAACGTTGTAGCCCTTGAAAAGACGCATCGATCGAGTATTTGATCATCCCTCTCCAGTAATATCTTCACCGCCAAAAGAATTGTTGAAGTGTAAAAAAAATTGTTTATTCAATAACTCAAAAACAATCTATTTTTCGGGGATAGTTTAAATGTACGAAATATAGAGAATAATTTTCTCTATATTGGAGGAATTGGAGGAGGCCAGAGAGGAATTAGAGGCAGCAGAACGTAGGCTGCAGATGGCCGAAGATAACGGTAATAACATCATTACTGATTTGTTTATGAGAGTATAAGGATACATAATTTTTTGTTCCTGGGATTACGTTGATAATTCAAAAATATGTTGTACAACTAAGACAATGGAAATATCGATTTGATAGAGTTAAACCGTTTTCTACGATAATCAAATTAATTAATTAACAAAATGCAAATCCCTAAACACTTTTCGCTGTCTATCACCTGGTTGTTTTAGTGCAAAAAAAAGTAGAGCAAAGCTTCAAGTCTCTAGTTTTGAGATCCTGAAGTACAACATGTTTATCATTTAACAGTTTAGAGTAATCATAAAAAAAACAGCGGAACAAAATGTTACCAAATTTTTGCTCGCCTTTTGAAAGGTACACAGTTGTCAATGAAATTTTCCAGCGGTTTTATCCCTTTAGCTTGATGCTTTCTCTTTACTTTGAGCGGTTGAGGAGCTCTGTATGATGATTTTTCGCAGAGTTATCGGTATTCGGAGCGGAAATGCTACTTTTAAATTGAAAAATTAATTACTCAAGAAATAACGGTCGTACGGAAAATTTAAGTAGGGTTCTAAAAACTTCAGTTATCACTACAAGTCACTTTTTTTTTTTTTTTTATAAAAACATTTCTTCATTCAAGGAAGTTGATTTTACTTTATTCATTCTCTGTAAAGCTATCCCAAGTCACACGAAAAATCATAAAAAGGCAGATTATTACCTTGGGGAATCGTGGGCAATAGTGGGGTGCGTGGAACAGTGGTTTAGGCACAGGGTACCTCAGATGTGCGTGAATTAGTGGGGTGCGCGGAACAGTGGTGTAGGCGCAGGGCACCTCAGATGGGCCTGGGATAGTGGGGTGCGTGGAACACTGGTGTGGGTGCAGAGTACCTCAGATGTGCGTGTGGAATATTGGGGTGCGTGGAACACTGGGGTAGGCGCAGGACACCTAGGATGTGCGTGTGGAATGGTGGGGTGCGTGAAATTGGTGCGGGCGCAGGGCACCTCGAATGTACGTGTAGAATATTGGGGTGCCTGGAACACAATTGTGGACGCAGGGCACTTCGGATATGCATAGGGAATCTCGAGGTGCGTGAAACACTGGTGTGGGTGCAGGGCATATCGGATATACGTGTGGAATGGTGGGGTGCGCGGAACACTAGTGGGCGCACGTCACTTCGAATATGCGTGTGGAATAATGCGATGCGCGGAACGCCGGTGCGGGTGCAGGACCTCTCGCAGGTGCGTGTGGAATAGTCGGGTGCGTGGAACACTGGTGTGGGCACAGGTTACTCCGAATATGCGTGAGGAATGAGGGATCGGCGAAGGGCACCTCGGATGTGCGTGTGGAATAGTGGAGTGCGTGGAACACCGGTGTGGGCACTGGGCACCTCGGATATGCGTGTGGAATAGTGGGGTGCGTGGAACACAGGTGTGGGCGCAGGGTACTCCGAATATGCGTGAGGAATGAGGGATCGGCGCACGGCACCTCGAATATGCGTGGGGAATAGTGGAGTGCGTGGAACACTGTTGTGGACGCAGGGCACCTCGGATATGCGTACGGAATATCGAGGTGCGTGGAACACTGTTGTGGGCGCAGGGCACCTCGAATGTGCGTGTGGAATAGCGGGGTGCGTGGAACGATGGTGTGGGCGCAGGACACCTCGAATTTGCGTGTGGAATAGTGGGGTGCGTGGAACGATGGTGCGGGCGCAGGACAGCTTGGATTTGCTTGTGGAATATTGGGGTGCGCGGAACACTCGCGTGGGCGCAGAGCACCTCGGATATGCGTGGGGAATAGTGTGGTCGCAGGGCGCTTGAGCGCAGGGCACCTCGAATATGCGTGTGGAATATTTGACCTGTGGAGCTTAAAACTAGAGACTTGAAGTTTTGATTTGTTTTTTCCCTCTACAACCATTTTTCACATCACTCAGCCTTATGAACATCGGCAAAACAGATCCGATTTCTTTTAATATTTGTGCTTATTGTATAATTGAAAGGGTCGCAATTTTATGAAAATGGTTGTCTAAATGTATCTTACTACCGTTAAGATGAAGTGACACCTCAGCGCGGTCGGTATGGTAGGACAATTATAGATACCCAAAAACCTCTGAAACGGCTCTTCAGATCGCGGCGAAACTTTACCAAACGACGTTAAATAGACAGCTGTTCGTCTATCTATTTTACGTCGTTTGTTAAAGTTTCGACGGGTTCTGAAGAGCCGTTTCAAAGATTTTTGGGTATCTATAATTGTTCTACCATACCGACCGCGATGAGGTGTCATTCCATCTTAATTCAGATAAATCGAACTGAAGTAATGTGAGAAAGTTTATCATACCAAAGAATAAATAAGCAAAAGGTAGTTTACAACCAATAGTTATTTTTTATAAATTGCACAAGCTCAATTTTATATCACTCGAGAACAACCGATGTGCTGATCTAGTGGTTAGCGTGCTTGTCTCTGAGATCAGCACATTGGGAAGTTGCGGATTCGAATGGCCGTCTCATGGTTTTCGAGAAAAATAAAAACCCGGGCATGACGTAGCTCCACTTCTACGAGGATGTCGCGCACACGGACCGGTACGTGTGTGTGTCGTGTGTGGAAGGATGTAGCCTGTGAGCTATTTCCCGACGAAACGCGACTAGCTGTGTGGGTGGATAAAAAGATGCACGTGCCCCTATCACTAATAAGCTTTCAACAACCCGGGAAAACGAAAGCACAATCCGATAATTCGAATTTTCGAGGAGGGGACCACTATAATTTGGAGAGAAGTGTACACAGATTTCCAAACAACCGAGTGTACGTAGTTTGACATTGTAGAAAGAATATCAGAATCACTGTTTGGTCCAAATCTGACAATGAGCTCCACATAGTTGAATGGCCGCAGTATACCTTGCCATCACGGAACAGATCCGTAGGGCTGCTTCTTTTCGAAGTCAATGTGGCCCGCCGTGACGCCGGCATCTGTTTGAACCAGTGGTTATTCGTAGGGTCGCGTCTCTTCAGAGTTAATGTAACCCTCGAAGTCGCCGATATTTCTTACAAGTGCTGGCTGGAAATGAAGCATTCACACTTCTTTGGATTGACATTCTTACTTTGAATAACGTCTCCATAATATAATTTCTAATCAAATCGGGGTGGATATAAATATGCACGTGCTCTTACCCCTCATACGCTTTGAAAAACCCGGGAAAGCGAAAGAACAATCTGATAATTCGAATTTTCGAGGACGGGACCACTATAATTTGGAGAGAAGTGTACACAGATTTCCAATCAACTGAGTGAACGTAGTTTAACATTACAGAAAGAAAATAAAAATCACTTTTTGGTCCAAATCTGACAATGAGCTCCACAGAGTTGAATGGCCGCGGTATACCACGCCATCAGGCAACAGATCCGTATGGCTGCTCCTTTTCGAAGTCAATGTGGCCCGAGGGTGACGCCGGCGTCTGTTTGAATTAGTGGTTATTCGTAGGGTCGCTTCTCTTCGTTAGTGTGGCCCTCCAAGTCGCCGACATTTCTTACGAGCGCTGGCCGGAAATGAGGCATTCACACTTCTTTGGGTAGACATTCTTACTTTGAATAACGTCTCCATCATATACATCTCCATCTCCAGCTAATCAAATCGGGGTGGATAAAAAGATGCACATGCCCCTACTTCTCATACGTTTAAAAAAAACCCGTAAAAGCGAAAGCACAAGCCGAAAATTCGAATTTTCGAGGAGGGGACCACTATTATTTGGAGAGAAGTGTACACAGATTTCGAAAGAACCGAGTGTACATGGTTTGACATTTCAATAAGAGAAAAAAGATCACTTTGTCCAAATCTGAGCTCCACAGAGTTAATCGGCCGGAGTGTACCTTGCCATCAGGCAACAGATCCGTAGGGTTGCTTCTTTCCAAAGACTATGTGGCCTGCGGTGACGCCGGCGTCTGTTTGAAGCGGTGGTAATTCGTAGGCTCACTTCTCTTTTGAGCATATGTGACGCGTGATGCCGCTGTTGCTTCACATAAGCGCCAGAGGGAAATATGGCGGTAAAACTTCTCTGGAACCGCGGCTTGTTCAAATGAGATTTACGAATCTATATTGCATTGCGAGAATTTTCAATTCCTCCAAACTCTTGTGTCTTGAAACATCGACGTTATTGCCACGCACTTCGCAACAATTGTCAGCCATATAGTTAAAATTGTGGGTACTTGTTTTTAATTTCTTTGACAGTCGCATACAAGATATGCTACCTCCAGAGGGCCACCCACATTTTTTCTGCCGTGTGGGAATTGCTTTTGCTGCGCCTCATGCGCAGACAGCCTTTCGCACATGGAACAGAATTCCCGATGTCCTTTATGCCGGACCGAAGCATCCGAGCCTCCACGGAGGATGTGGTTAGGCGGATAAATCAACATAAATACGCTTGGTAGAAGACAACCTCTGGGCCCCAGCGAGCCTCCGAGTCA
Source organism: Ophion obscuratus (assembly GCA_964007375.1). Lineage (NCBI taxonomy): Eukaryota > Metazoa > Arthropoda > Insecta > Hymenoptera > Ichneumonidae > Ophion > Ophion obscuratus. The sequence continues at coordinate 17,217,212 of OZ023318.1, read as the reverse complement.
TACACGGAAATATTGTTAATTAATTGTTTAAATATTCGCGAACTTATACTCTACGTAGATAAACAATTTGTATCTTTATGATTAGCACCGTTGTCACCCGCCTCGGCCACCTGTCAAGCCAAGGGGGACTACAATCGCGTGCGCGTATTAAAATAAAAATAAACCTAGTGCAAAACACTACATGCCACACCGATATAACAATTAATTATACATTTTATTGTTTACTTACCCAAAGTCCGAACACTACACACTACGCGTCGAACAAACTCGTACACGACCTGTCAAAAAACAAAACGTATTGCGAGGTTAAGTGTTGTATAGGACCAGTAAGGTCTGTGTTTCTATAGAAGGTCAATTGTCACTTTTGCAACTGCATAACCAGTTTCCGAAGGGGATTAGCTTTGCGGATACTGATTGCGGGAATAAAAAGTTAGACGAATCATACGTGCAGACTTCCATAGAACCTTTGCATAACCTTTAAATTCTATGCCTAACAAAGGTAAGACACCAATCACCTTTTCACTGCATACTGAGGCTATGCAAGGAATTATTTTAGCGTAACCAGTCTACGCAATGAATAATTTCAGCGTAAACAGTCTACGCTAGGAATGATTCTAGCGTAACCAGCCTGCGCAAGGAATTGTTCTACGGTAACCATTCTATGCAAGGAATTATTCTAGCATAGCCTGTCTACACAAGGAATTATTTTAGCCTAACCAGTCTATGCAAAGAATTATTTTTGCGTAACCAGTCTATGCAAGGAATCACTTTGTTTAAGTAATTTAAGCAAGGAATTACTGTGCAAAGTCTTGTTGAGCGGTATATGACTCACATTTTCATTAATAGCGAAAGAATAATAATCTAAAAAATTGCCATTATAATTGTTCAAAAACTGCGCCATAATCTGCGTACGCCTTCGATGATCCTGTCGATGCATGTCTAGCTAACCTTGCAGTTTTCCCAAATATGACTCAAAAACTGAGCACTGCACCATCCCAGACGATCGCGCGATGGTATATTTGGCTCTATAAATATCAACATTTTGTAAATGTTACTTAGAAGAGCGTAGAGAATACCCAAACTTCCATTCTACATTACTTTTTACACACAATTATCGTACTATTGTCAGTTTATATGAATTACAAGGTAAATAAAAACTTGTAATCATTTGATATTTACTCACCTTCTTCTTCAATCGTATAACCCTCGTTTTGTCGAATGAATGGCGTTTCAGTTCGAATCTCGTTGTCGAGGTGTTCCCGGGCCACGTGCCGTTTGTAAGTTTTCCATTTTTTGAAAACTGTAGCGCACCCGTCCTCAGCGTACTTAATTTTCAGCCGAGGGTCATGTTTGTCATTTTTCACGATGTGGTGGAGCAAAAACATGTGTTTTCGTTTTAAAATAATACATTTCGCACTTGAAAATCTCTCACACGTTCGTCCATGATGTATAGCGAGGTTATAAATGATCGCCATATTATGATATCCAACTCACTTGACGCGGGTTGTTTGTGGTACACGCGTGCAAGTAAATTGTGTTCTGACGCTTTGTGCGACGAAATGTGTCGTTCGCGTCGCGTGTACCTCCACCAAGTGTGTTGATCCGAAAAAATGGGTCGATTCAATGTGTTTTAGGTGTTATACAGTAAGGGTGTTCTCCAGCAATACGTTAAAATCGTGTTGATGCCAAGAATGGTATAGAGCGTGTTGTTTAAACACACCGACAACACGCTTATTTTTTACAGTGCTCATGCCCTTTATTCGCTCGGATCGTTAGCATTCCGATCATTATTTGGTCTATGTGCAGTTGTGCTGCGCCTTTCGCTGAATGTCAGTTTTTGGCGTCCTTTATCGGCGGCGTCTGTCCGCCCACTCCGCGTTGCGCGGCGTGGCCTGCGTGCCCGACATCTTGTTTTTTTTATCGCCTGTAACGATTTGGTCTACGGCGCGGTCGAAATATGCGTTGTGAGAAAACTCTCGATCCATAAGATAATAACGATTAATATTCAGTGTGTATCCGACTCTCGTCTAATAAGCATGTTCCCCTTAAGAAAATCACGGTGTTCTCAACAGTATCGAAGAAAATGTATGCGCGCAATTCGGCGATCATCAAATAGGAGTTTTTTCTCCTCCCTTTTGAACGACCATCGGCCTGGCCCGGGCTTCGGGTTGCAACTGTGCGAAGAAATCCGAACCCTTTTGCGAAATTACTCCCGCGCGCGCAATTCCGCGTCTCGGCTCGTCTTCGTCGAGTCCTCGAATCCGGCTACTCGCTCGCGAATTTGCGTTAGATCGGAAGACAAGCTTTGCCCTTTATTCGCTAGGATCGTTAGCATTCCGTGGCCTGCGTGCCCGACCTCTTGTTTTTTTATCGCCTGTAATGACTCGGATCACTGCGAGGTCGAAATATGCGTTGTGAGAAAACTCTCGTCCCATAAGGGTATAATAAGGATTAATATCCAGTGTGTGAGACTTTCTTGAAATAAAGACGAATATTCAGTGTGTAAGACGCTCGTCAAATAAGGATTAACATCCATTGTGTAAAACCCTCGTCGAATGAAGGTCTTCCCCTTAATAAAATCGCTGTGTTCTCAACAGTATCGAAGAGAACATTTGTATCGAAGAAAAAGTTGGTACAGAAGAGAAAACTTGTACCGTAGAGAAAGCTTGCACCGAAGATGAAATTTGTATCGAAGAGAAATATTGTATCGAAACGAAATTTCGTATGAAGGAGAACATTTTATTGGAAAAACAATATTTGTACCGAAATAAAGATATTTTTACTCGCATAGAGAATAGCATAAGTCGGACGTGGAAATTTCTATCGCACGTCCATCCATCACGGTCGCTGACGCATCAGCGAATGTGGGGTAGGAAATTTACGTCACAATTTGAGAACTGCCAGAAATAGTAAACTTTCTGCATGTTCAAGATTTGAATTTAAATCGCGCGCGCAATTTTACCACGGAAAGTCGACAGCTTTCCATATGGAATGTTAGTTAAGGGGGAAATCACTGTCCAAGAACTTGCACAGTTCACTTTTGTCCAAGAACTTGCACAGTTTTGTCCAAGAACTTGCACACTTCACCTTTCCCCCGTTCACTAAGCAAAATTTGGAGAATACAAATTGTTTTTTATAATTCTTGAATGTACATATATTCAAAAATATGTTGCCAACATTTGTTGTCATAATTCCGAAAATTGAGGGAGTTACAGTTACTTTAGTGGGAACGGCTAGCGCGACCGGTTAGTGCCCTCACAATCCATACAGCTGTAGCATCGTTCACAATAGATAAAGAGCAGACTCTTATTATTTTCTTAAATTTAATGAAAATGAAGAACCGTCATCTCGCCCGGTGCAAGATACTTTAATGTAAGTATTAATATTCTAGAAAAAAAAACATAACTTTATAGTAAAAAAAACAGAACGAAAAATTGAACGCGTTTTTTTCGAAACTCCTTCTTTCGACCTGTCCCAGCGAGTACTCAAAAACTTATCATTCGATTTTCAATTCTAGTTGTCACTTGTAATTGTAGCCACTAAGGTTGTACGTAGCCGACTTTTTTAAATTTTCTAATTACTATTTTTAAAGACGGCTTGAATACAAAAAGGGCGTTGAAATTTTTTTTTAAATGTCCAAACCGTCCGCATATTGTAAAAAAATCAAAATACAAAAACGGCTACGTATAACGATAGCTACATTTGTGAACAATGTCGATAAATTTTAGACTTTTGATTTACAGATAACGTTTCATAAATATATCGATAAGACAATGAAGAGATTTTTTCGTCGTCAAATGGGGTGGCGTTACGTTCCTGCTACGTGGGTGAGGGGCGGGGGGTGTCAAAGGTCGGGAAATTTGGCGTTATGTAATTTGTGTACGCCCCCATAGCGATAGGTCAAACAGGCGTACGGTTGCGCTTCAGAATAAAAATGGCAGATGGCGTTAGTGGTCAGTCGGGTCAGGCAGCCCCACCACGTTCGTCATTTTGGCCGTTCGACCTTTCGGCGTTCGACATATTGCTTTTCGGCATAGACGGTATTACGCGTATTAGGCACTTGCTATTTTCGGTTTCGGAGATATGGGTGTTCTACATTTTTTGGTTCTGTATTTTTATGTTTTGAATTGCAGACAATCTGAATATTCGTTTTCGAATAAATTACCTCTCCAATAAATAATGGTTCGATTTATAGTCATTCGATTTTTTATCAGTCGAAACATAAAATTTCGAATAATTTAACCTTCGTTATTTTGAGAGTTTGTAATTCTGTCGTTTCGAAATCTTTGTCGTTTTATATTTAGTCATCCGACATTTTGACCCCCACCCGCATGAATGAGACGTTTTTCAGAATCGTAATTTTTTCTATAAAGTACGGTATTGTAGATTGAAATGTTGCCGGTATACGGGGATGTGTTCTTCCTCGATGGAAATATTACGAAAATTATTGGAGGACACATTTTCTCTGAATATTCGCGGCCACGAAAATGCTTCTGCTAGTCACATTTTTTCTCGTCAATCGTGATTTTTTTTCAAATATTTGATGAACCTGGGTTTTTATTGTCGTTCGGAAATTTTTGGAGTTTTTTATACGTATCAGCTAGACGCCAGTAATGAACTTATTTTTGGCATGTAGCGTTATTTAGCGAACAAATTATCTGACAAACATGTGGCGGGCGCGATCTCCATAAAGCGCCGTATGAATAAGACGTTTTTCAGAATCGTAATTTTTCCATTAAAGTACAGTAATGTAGCTTGTAATTTTATGCGTATACATGGATCTGTTCTTCCTCGATGGTGGACGAAATGTTACGAATGGTCGAATATTGGCGTTCGTGTAGGAAATACTTTTTCAGCATGAGCTGTCACACAAACCGAGGTTATCGTTCACTTGACAACACGGGAAACATTTAGCGGCAAGGGAAGTATGGCGAGATCGCAGAGGAGGGTGTATGAGGTAACCCATGAGAGTAGAGGCGCATGTGGCGGGGGGCGGAATAAAAGTCGATCTCGCAACGGCTGCATTGATGAAAAATAATGAAAAAACAAAAAAAGACGGGCTTGAAAAATAGTTCGTTTTTTCGACCGTAATGTTTATTTAAAAAGTGATGTTTTTTAAAGCTCTCTTTTATCGAAAAAAGCGCTCGTATCGCCGAAGGCGCTTTTCAGCGCTCGGACTAAAAAATAGCTTGAACAGCATTTGAAAACTATTTTTCTTGCTGTAGACAAAAATGCATCGCATTTTTCAAGGCTGTAAGAATTATTTTAAATTGTTCCCACGAAAACGATTTTTCGAAAATTTTACAGGGGTGTCCTCCCGTAACGCGTTTATAGATGTTTTGCCAATATCTCGTTGGACAGATTTTGTGTTATGGACGATTTATGAAATCTGCAAAAGTGTGTGGGTTACGATTCGTGAAAATTGCTAGATTTTGTTATGTACGATTTATGAAATTTGTATAAAAAAATTAAAGATAAAATGCGAAAAATAAATTGCGAAATAAAAATTTATTTCCTTAATGTTGTGGCGTCAAATAATTTATTCCGCTCGGGACAACCACGAGCCATTCAGGACGCCACTGACCTTAACCTCGGGCATTTTATTGCAATCCAAATTTAAAAAAAATATCAACAAATAATGAGCTTACTGATGACCAAAATGATTATGGAAAAAGGGATATGTTTTCCAGACTTTTGATTTATCGAAAAAAGCGCTCGTATCGCCGAAGGCGCCGTCAGCGATAGGAGACTCAAAACCGGCTCAAAAACCACTTGAAAACTGTTTTTCCACCAATAAACGAAAATCCATCATCTTTCTTAAGGCTCTAACATTTTTTTCTAACTGTCTGCAAGAAAACGATTATTCGAAAATTTTACGGGTGTGTCCTCCCTTAACATGTTTATGGATGTATTGCCAACATCTCGTTGGATAGGTTGTGTTATGTACGATTTATAAAAATTACAAGCTGATCCCATAACAGCAGTCTTGTACCTGCCAGCGCTACAAGCGGCTAAACTCGGCGACAATTCCGAGCTACATTTCCCGAGCCGTTTTCAGCGGCCAGTTTCAGGGGGCCGCTGCCGACTGACCGCAGTTATCTGTCAGCTTCACTCTGAAGCGCAAGTAACGTACTGCTCGATTCATTGTTCCATTGCTTTCGATATCCGGACCGTTCGCCTTTTTGACCTATCGCCATACTAACTGATCGACTTTTTAGCCCTTCGCTTTAATGAATTCGAAATTGTAAACTGTCGTCATATTTACAATTCGACGATTTAATGTCTCGAATAGATTGGTTTATATATAAGGCGAGTCGATACTATGTCTCTCGTTATTTTGTTAAATCTGATATTTGTTTTCGCTATAAATCGACTTCGAGATTTTTGCATTCACAATTTCGATTAACTATTTTACAGGCTATCGTAAGATTGTTCTATCTATATTGGAACGTTCGTCATTACTGAATTTGACACTTCAACCCTTTTGAACATTGATCATTCGACATTTTTACCCCCCACCCAGTTTAGTATACAAAATTTGAAATGTACGGCGTGTAGGATCCGAACGTTCAGGAAATCTTTCAGCGTATAAGTCTTCAGCTCTCACTGCATTTTTCTGACATTTTCCGTAAATTAGAAGCATATCAGTTTGCTCTTAAAAAGAATACATCATTTACATTCGCATGATTCATTAATACTAGTCTCACCATTCTTACTATCGTCATCTTGGGTTTGTTTGGGCGAAACATTGTACAATGTTCCGTGTACATTGTAGGTTTGATGCCGTTGTTTACATACAAGACAATGGCAAGAATTCGGCGATAAGTGCCGAAATGATAAGAAATTAGTGATGAGGAGATTGCAATACTGCATTGATTCCAATGGCAATCACTTTGAACATCTACTGTGAATAAAGGTAATTTAACATAAAAATAAATTTCATGTCACTTTTTTATCTTAAATGACCACGAACGACTTTGACCCCTAAATGTTTTTTATGCAGTTTTCGATGCTCTACAAGATAGTTGAAAAAAATGTACCGTCCCATTTGAAAAGTGGCAGTGACCTTTACTATGCGACGGCGCCTCCAGTGAGATTTAAAAAAATGGTCACATTTGATGACCCCTTTCGTACGGTACAACTTTTGTTTCAAACATTATTTTGTGACGTCCATAATAATAGAGATATTCAAGGTGGCAACAGTTAGTGCCTCACCCTGTATATACATACTCTATGACCTCAGAATCCTCTAGTACCATTCGTATACTCACATGCATACTTCGAAGCCATCAGTCCTCAAAATAACTTTAGTGAATATATATGTATACATATACGTACTGAATACACCTCAAGGACATATACCCGAGTCCCGAGGTAATAATTCATACATACCCGTGCATATTCATACATTCGTGTTAGTAGAGGGGTTAGGGCGGTTCTAACTCAAGTGGAGGGATCTCAGGGGGGGTTACCAGCGCGGGGAAACCAAGTGCGAGGGGGGGGGGGCGGTGTCCAGCGCGGGGAAGCCAAGTGCGGGGGGGTGCGGCGGGGGGGCGGTGTCCAGCGCGGGGAAGCCAAGTGCGGGGGGAGTACGGCGGAGGGGGGTGTCCAGCGCGGGGAAGCCAAGTGCGGGGGGGGGGGTATAGCGGGGGAGGGGGGGGGGGGGGGTGGCCAGCACGGGGAAACCAAGTGCGGGGGGGTACGGCGGAGGGGAGGCTGGTCCAGTGCGGGGAAGCCCAGTGCAGGGGGTACGGGGGGGGGGGGGTGTCCAGCGCGGGAAGCGAAGTGGAGGGGGGGTACGGCGAACGGGCGGGGGGCGGTGTTCCGGGGAAGCCCAGTGCGGGGGGGGTATGGCGGAAGGAAGGGGGGGTCCAGCGCGGGGAAGCGAAGTGGGGGGGGCGGTGTCCAGCGCGGGGAAGCCCAGTGCAGGGGGGGTATGGCGGAGGGAGGGGGGTCCAGCGCGGGGAAGCCAAGTGCGGAGGGGGGGTCCAGCACGGGGAAGCCAAGTGTGGCGGGAGGGGGGCGGATGCGTGTGACGTCACAGGATGTCCCTATGGAGGGGGTAGCCATGTCGTCCGAAGAGCGACTGGCGAGGAAGCGGCTGTCGATGAGTGTTGTGTGTGTGTGTGTGTGTGCGTGCGTGCGTGTGTGCGTGTGACAACCGCATATGGGTCGGAAAATTTTCGGTAATACGAAAATGTTAGGCGCCACATGAATGGTGACCTTTCAATACCCATTATTTACAGCTGGTTCCATGCCGAAAGACAATCTCTATTGCATGCGCCCCGTCTCAAAGCTCGTCTCGAGACAGGTCCTGACAGGTTTCTCGGGGAAAAATCTTTAGGGATCAAAGGGACCGCGGATGGACCACTTGAGCGCAGCTCTTGTCGAGGCCTCCATTCCGAAATATAACGTCAAGATGTTCGCATGTGCGAGTATGTACGCAGTGCATCCGGCCAAGCACCCCCTGGACTTGACCAAAAACGAGCTCGAACAGGTTCCAAAGGTCTTGCTCCTAAAATATTGGGGTAAATATATTGGCTTATTGTGGGATCGTTTGCCAGAACATCGTCGGAATGATAGTGAAGTGATATATCTTCCATGCTTGGAGCACTATAATACACCACAGATGAAAGATCACATCGATGGCCCCCCACCTCAACGTCGGGAGTGTAAAAAATGCTATGAAAATTCTCCACGTATTGGGTTTTTCGAACGTGTTTGAACCTGTTTTTCGGGAGCGTGAAAAATGTCTGGGGAAAATTCTCCACGGTTCTTCGAACGTGTTCGAACCTGTTTTTCACGATTGGAAAAGAGGGGAGAGGCTTGAAAATTTGAGTGGGAGGCTTACGAGGCAGATTATATTTCTGTGGACCAAGCTTAGACTGCACTATTCCACTGCACCATTAACATCTAAAAAGAACTTTGAAAGTGCGTGGAAAATGGATCTCTCGAGTATCAACAACGTCGGCCAGATGGCGGAATTCCTCCCAACGAAGAAGCTGTCAGAACTCCCCGTTAAGTCGGAACGACTAATCTCCGACATAAGGGCCGTACAAAACAAATTTGGAAAACGCTACATCGCAGACATCGCGGATGAGTTCTCTGTCTTCTTACCGGCGCGGCTTGTGAAGACCTTCGACCAAGATCCGACAATGTTCGAGAGTATGCTGCAAGTGGCACGCGACGGTCAGCTCTGCATGCAGTATATTGGTGGAAAATACAACAGTGTCGAGTTCCGTCGTCTCTAAACATGGTGGACGGAAAAAAATCGTTGGAACACCATCGTCAAACAGCTGTCCGCATCATCGAGAGTATGCTGCAACTGGTCAACTCAGTGGTTGGGAACTACAACAGCGTTCCATCGTCTCCAAGCGTGGAGACAAAATTGGGCACCACCGTTCGCATGGTTTTTTTTTCAAAGTGCTGACTATGTAAAAATGTATATGTTTAATCGAATTGTAAATGATGGATGTTTTCGTCGTAAAATAAAGAATACAAATGACATTTTCATCGAGATGTGTTTTATTCATTAAAAAAAAAATCCCTCTCTCGTGCTTCGTATACGCTCAACCAGCTTTTCACCGATTTTACATTCTCATGGGCGCAGTTTGTGTTGAAGGGATGATGGGGGGGCATTTGGAGTTAGTGATTTTGGGCAGCGATGGATAGTCCAGAGTCTCCAAGTCGATGACGTTTGTCGCGGGATCCGTAAATCGTGATAGCCATGCGCATTTTTCGAATCCCTTCGCATAGATGTTGGGGGCTCCTTGCAAGATTTCTCGAATTGTCTTTCTAGCTGCCTCGTATGGTATGCCATTATGATTCCATCGAATTCCATGGAAATTGCGTTCCAGCCACTTGTTTGTCATTTTGTACTTGGCCGGTAAAGAGTCCCATGCAAATGGTGCGTCGAAGGCGAGCGTCAGTGGTTCAGCATTCTTCCGATGGAGTTTGACGATGGACATCTCCTTCAGGACCAATTCGTTGACGGCTCTCTTAAAGCCCTGCAGATCGACGATAAGCTCCATGTTGACTGAAGTGGATGTCCATTGGCATGATTTTATACAATTTTTTTAACTCCACCACTGATTGGATTATACTCTTCGTCAGATGGTGCAGAGACGTCCGAAGACATTCATAAGACGTTCGAAGACATTCAAGAGACGTTAGAAAACATTCATAAGGCGCTTGAAGACATGCGTGAGTGGTTCAAAGAGTTTCAAAAGACTTTCTACGACGTCATGAGAAGTTTGAAGGTGTTCGTGAGGCCTTCAAGAGACTTTCGAAAGCTTTTAAAGACATTCATGAGAGGGTCGAAGACATTCAAGAGATATTTGACAATATTCACAATACGTTTGAAGACATCGATGAGCAGTTCGACGACGTTTTAGAGACTTTCAAAGACATTCACGAGGGGTTCGAAGACTTTCAAGAGAATTGCGACGATATTCATAATACGTTTGAAGACATTCATGAGGGGTTCGGAGACGCTTAAGAGAGACTTTCAAAGACATTCACGAAGGGTTTGAAGACGTTTGAAAGACTTTCGACGACACTCATAATACGTTTGAAGATGTTCAAGAGACCTTCAAAGACATTCGCGAGAGGTGCGAAGACGTTCAGAGATTTTCAAAGGCATTCACGAGGGTTTCGAAGACGTTCAAGAGACTTTCAGAGACATTTGCGAGAGGTGCGAAGACGTTCAGAGACTTTCGAAGACATGTAAGAGATCTTTGACAATATTCATAATACGTTTGAAGACATCGATGAGAGGTTCGACGACGTTTTAGAGACATTCAACGACATTCGTGATACGTTTGAAGACATTCATGAGAGGTTGCAAGACGCTTGATAGACTTTCAAAGACATTCACGAGGCGTTCGAAGACGTTTAAGAGAATTTCAACGACATTCATAATATGTTTCAAGACATTCATGAGAGGTTCGAAAACGCTTGAGAGACTTTCAAAGACATTCACGAGGCGTTCGACGACGTTAAAGAGAATTTCAACGACATTCATAATACGTTTGAAGACATTCATGAGGGGTTCGAAGACGCTTAAGAGAGACTGTCAAAGACATTCACGAGAAGTTCGGAGACGCTTGAGAGACTTTCAAAGACATTCACGAGGCGTTCGAAGACGTTAAAGAGAATTTCAACGACATTCATAATACGTTTGAAGACATTCATGAGGGGTTCGAAGGCGCTTAAGAGAGACTTTCAAAGACATTCAGGAGAGGTTCGGAGACGTTTAAAAGACTTTCGACGACACTCATAATACGTTTGAAGACGTTCAAGAGACTTTCGAATACGTTCAAGAGACTTTCAGAGACATTCGTGAGAGGTGCGGAGACGTTCAGAGGCTTTCGAAGACATTCAAGAGATCTGAGACAATATCCATAATACGTTTGAAGACATCGATGAGGGGTTCGACGCCGATTTAGAGACTCAAAGACATTCACGAGGCGTTCGAAGACGTTCAAGAGAATTTCAACGACATTCATAATACGTTTGCAGACATTCATGAGGGGGTCGAAGACGCTTAAGAGAGACTGTCAAAGACACTCACGAGAGGTTCGGAGACGCTTGAGAGACTTTCGAAGACATTCACGAGGTGTTCGAAGACGTTAAAGAGAATTTCAGCGACATTCATAATACGTTTGAAGACATTCATGAGGGGTTCGAAGACGCTTAAGAGAGACTTTCAACGACATTCACGAGAGGTTCGGAGACGTATAAAAGACTTTCGACGACACTCATAATACGTTTGAAGACGTTGAAGAGACTTTCCAATACGTTCAAGAGACTTTCAGAGACATTCGTGAGAGGTGCGGAGACGTTCAGAGGCTTTCGAAGACATTCAAGAGATCTTTGACAATATTCATAATACGTTTGAAGACATCGATGAGGGGTTCGACGACGTTTTAGAGACTCAAAGATATTCACGAAGGGTTTGAAGACATTCAAGAGACTTCCAACGACATTCGTGATACGTTTGAAGACATTCATGAGGGGTTCGAAGACCCTTAAGAGAGACTTTCAAAGACATTCACGAGGCGTTCGAAGACGTTCAAGAGACTTTCAGAGACATTCGTGAGAGGTGCGGAGACGTTCAGAGGCTTTCGAAGACATTCAAGAGATCTTTGACAATATTCATAATACGTTTGAAGACATCGATGAGGGGTTCGACGACGTTTTAGAGACAAAGACATTCACCAAGGGTTTAAAGACGTTCAAGAGACTTTCAACGACATTCATAATACGTTTGAAGACATTCATGAGGGGTTCGAAGACGCTTAAGAGAGACTTTCAGACATTCATGAGAGGTTCGGAGACGTTTAAAAGACTGTCGACGACACTCATAATACGTTTGAAGACGTTCAAGAGACTTTCGAATACGTTTAAGAGACTTTCAGAGACATTCGTGAGAGATGCGGAGACGTTCAGAGACTTTCGAAGACATTCAAGAGATCTTTGACAATATTCATAATACGTTTGAAGACATCGATGAGGAGTTCGACGACGTTTTAGAGACTCAAAGATATTCACGAAGGGTTTGAAGACGTTCAAGATACTTTCAACGACATTCGCGATACGTTTGAAGACATTCATGAGGGGTTCGAAGACCCTTAAGAGAGACTTTCAAAGACATTCACGAGGGGTTCGGAGATGTTTAAAAGACATTCAACGACACTCATAATACGTTTGAAGACGTTCAAAAGAATTTCAACGACATTTATAATATGTTTCAAGACATTCATGAGGGGTTCGAAGACGCTTAAGAGACTGTCAAAGACATTCACGATACGTTCGAAGACGTTTAAGAAATTTTCAACAACATTCATAATACGTTTGAAGACATTCATGAGGGGTTCGAAGGCGCTTAAGAGAGACTTTCAAAGAAATTCACGAAGGGTTCGGAGACGTTTAAAAGACGTTCAACGACACTCATAATACGTTTGAAGACGTTCAAGAGACGTTCGAATACGTTCAAGAGACTTTCAGAAACATTCGTGAGAGGTGTGGAGACGTTCAGAGACTTTCGAAGACATTCAAGAGATCTTTGACAATTTTCATAATACATTTGAAGACATCGATGAGGGGTTCGAAGACGCTTGAGAGACTTTCAAAGACATTCACGATGCATTCGAAGACGTTCAAGAGACTTTCGACGACATTCGTGATACGTTGAAGACATTCATGAGGAGTTCGAAGAGGCTTAAGCGAGACTTTAAAAAATATTCATGAGGAGTTCGAAGAGGCTTAAGCGAGACTTTAAAAAATATTCATGAGGGGTTCGAAGACGTTCAAAAGACGTTCGACGACACTCATAATACGTTTGAAGACATTCATGAGGGGTTCGAGACGCTTGAGAGACTTTCAAAGACATTCACGAGAGGTGCGAAGACGTTCAGCGACCTTCGAAGACATTCAAGAGATCTTTGACAATATTCATAATACGTTTGAAGACATCGATGAGCAGTTCGACGCCGTTTTAGAAACTTTCAGAGACATTCACGAGGGGTTTGAAGACGTTCAGAGACTTTCGAAGACATTCAACAGATCTTTGACAATATTCATAATACGTTTGAAGACATCGATGAGGGGTTCGAGGACGCTTGAGAGACTTTCAAAAGGCATTCACGAGAGTTTCGAAGACGTTCAAGAGACTTTCGACGACATTCATGATACGTTTGAAGACATTCATGAGGGGATTCGAAAACGCTTAACAGAGACTTCCAAAGACATTCACGAGGGGTTCGAAGACGTTCAAGATCCTTTAGACAACATTTATAATACGATTGGAGACATTCATGAGGAGTTCGAAGACGCTTAAGAGAGACTTTCAAAGACATTGACGAGGGGTTCGAAGACGTGACGTGCGAAGCGAGACTTTCACAGACATTCACGAGGGGTTTGAAGACGTTCAAAATACTTTCGAATATGTTCTAAAGACTTTCCACGACATTCATAATACGTTTGAACACATTCATGAGGGGTTCGGAGACGCTTAAGAGACTTTCAAAGACATTTACGAGGCCTTTGAAGACGTTCAAGAAACGTTCGAATACATTCAAGAGACTTTTGACGACATTCATAATACGTTTGAAGACGCTTAAGAGACTTTCAAAGGCATTCACGAGAGGTGCGAAGACATTCAGAGAGACTTTCGAAGACATTCAAGAGATCTTTGACCATGTTCATAATACGTTTGAACACATCGATGGGGGGTTCAACGGCGTTTCAGAGACTTTTAAAGACATTCACGAGGGGCTCCAAAACGTTCAACAGACATTCGACGACATTCATAATCGTTTTTTCAGACATTCATGAGGGGTTCGCAGACGCTGGAGAGACTTTCAAAGACATTCGCGGGAGGGTGAATCCCTTTATGGCATGACGTTTGAGTTTTGCTGGCATTGTTTGGGTTCGTTTGGAATTCGCCCAAACATTCATGCCAATGGACATCCACTTCAGTCAACATGGAGCTTATCGTCGACCTGCAGGGCTTTAAGAGACCCGTCAACGAATTTGTCCTAAAGGAGATGTCCATCGTCAAACTCCATGGGAAGAATGCTGAACCACTGACGCTCGCCTTCGACGCACCATTTGCATGGGACTCTTTACCGGCCAAGTACAAAATGACAAACAAGGGGCTGGAACGCAGTTTCTATGGAATTCGATGGGATCATAATGGCATACCATACGAGGCAGCTAGAAAGACAATTCGAGAAATCTTGCAAGGAGCCCCCAACATCTATGCGAAGGGATTCGAAAAATGCGCATGGCTATCAAGATTCACGGATCCCGCGACAAACGTCATCGACTTGGAGACTCTGGACTATCCATCGCTGCCCAAAATCACTTACTCCAAATGCCCCCCATCATCCCTTCAACACGAACTGCGCCCATGAGAATGTAAAATCGGTGAAAAGCTGGTTGGCCGTATACGAAGCACGAGAGAGGGATTTTTTTTAAAATGAATAAGACACATCTCGATGAAAATGTCATTTGTATTCTTTATTTTACGACGAAAATATCCATCATTTACAATTCGATTAAACATATACATTTTTACATAGTCAGCACTTTGAAAAGAAAACCATGCGAACGGTGGTGCCCAATTTTGTCTCGACGTTTGGAGACGATGGAACGCTCTTGTAGTTCCCAACCACTGAGTTAACCAGTTGCAGCATACTCTCGATGATGCGGACAGCGGTTCGACGATGGTGTTCCAACGATTTTTTTCCCGTCCAACATGTTTAGAGACGACGGAACTCGACACTGTTGTATTTTCCACCAATATACTGCATGCAGAGCCGACCATCGCGTGCCACTTGCAGCATACTCTCGAACATTGTCGGATCTTGGTCGAAGGCCTTCACAAGTCACGCCGGTAAGAAGACAGAGAACTCATCCGCGATGTCTGCGATGTAGCGTTTCCCATATTTGGTTTGTACGGCCCTTATGTCGGAGATTAGTCGTTCCGACTTAACGGGGAGTTCTGACAGCTTCTTCGTTGGGAGCAATTCCGCCATCCGGCCGACTTTGTTGATACTCGAGAGATCCATTTTCCACGCACTTTCAAAGTTCTTTTAAATGTTGATGGTGCAGTGGAATAGTGCAGTCTAAGCTTGGTCCACAGAAATATAATCTCCCTCGTATGCCTCCCACTCATATTTTCAAGCCTCTTCCCTCTTTTCCAATCGTGAAAAACCGGTTCAAACACGTTCGAAGAACCCAATACGTGGAGAATTTTCACAGCATTTTTTACACTCCCGACGTTGAGGTGGGGGGCCATCGATGTGATCTTTCATCTGTGGTGTATTATAGTGCTCCAAGCATGGAAGATATGATATCACTTCACTGTCATTCCGATGATGTTCTGGCAAACGATCCCACAAGAAGCCAATATATTTACCCCAATATTTTAGGAGCAAGACCTTCGAACCTGTTCGAGCTTGTTTTTGGTCAAGTCCAGGGGGTGCTTGGCCGGATGCACTGCGTACATACTCGCACATGCGAACATCTTGACGTTATATTTCGGAATGGAGGCCTCGACAAGAGCTGCGCTCAAGTGGTCCACGGTCCCTTTGATCCCTAAAGATTTTTCCCGAGAAACCTGTCAGGACCTGTCTCGAGTGTCGGCGAGCTTTGAGGCGGCGTCCCCACCAGTCGCTCCAAGGACCACATGGCCCTCCACAGAGGCCACTCTGTGACGTCACTCGCGCCCAGTGCCCCCTCCCGGACATCGCCCACACACACAAATACGATTTAACAATACATACTATGTAAATCCGTTGTTTAATTTTATTGTGAATAAACTATTGTTTAATTATCCTAATATTGACCATTCGATGCATTCTTTTACACCCCCCCCCCCCACTCCACATAGGCTCCTCTGTGACGTCACACGCACCCCGGCGACCTCCCCACGACCGTAGCGCCACCTTGGCTTCCCAACACGCACGCACGCACGCACGCACACACGCCGACCTCCCCACGACCGTAGCGCCACGTTGGCTTCCCTACACGCACGCACGCACGCACGCACACACGCCGACCTCCCCACGACCGTAGCGCCACCTTGGCTTCCCTACACGCACGCACGCACGCACGCACGCACACACGGCGACCTCCCCACGACCGTAGCGCCACCTTGGCTTCCCTACACGCACGCACGCACGCACGCACGCACGCCGACCTCCCCGCGACCGTAGCGCCACCTTGGCTTCCCTACACGCACGCACGCACGCACGCACGCACACACGCCGACCTCCCCACGACCGTAGCACCACCTTGGCTTCCCTACGCGCACGCACGCACGCACACACGCCGACCTCCCCACGACCGTAGCGCCACCTTGGCTTCCCTACACGCACGCACGCACGCACACACGCCGACCTCCCCATGACCGTAGCGCCACCTTGGCTTCCCTACACGCACGCACGCACGCACGCACGCACACACGCCGACCTCCCCATGACCGTAGCGCCACCTTGGCTTCCCTACACGCACGCACGCACGCACATACACAAAACACTCATCGACCCCCCCCCCCCCGCCGCAGAAGCCCCTCTGTGACGTCACACGCGCCCCGGCAACCTCCCTCAACGGTGGCGCCACCTTGGCTTCCCTACTCTTGACACACCACCTCCCCTTGCGTCAGAACCGCTACAGCTCTTCTACTCGTGTTGACCGTGACCCAATGGTCCTAGACATAAAAATATAAGAAATAAACCAATCGACGACCGTCTACCGCGGTAGAACCGGGACTATCCGATATGGGACAGCGGATCAGCGAATTCTGCGGTCGACAGCCAACGAGTTGATACAAGGAAGCGCAGATTGGCTCACCCGGAAATTTTAGCTGGACCGCGGGTAGTGAATCGTCTACGTCCGTCCGGCTCGACACCTCTCAGGAAGCTGCCCTCTCCGGCACGCGGGCCAACGTGCCAGCTCTCTCTTTCGCGCCACGGGACTAACGCGCGCGAATATGAATTTCACTCAACTTTGAATGATGCTCTACAGCCACGAGCCAGACCGTGCGTGGACGTCTCGTTACGCGACACGATCGAACGGGACGGTGAGTCTACGACGTGTATGTAGACGGGGGGGGGGAGCAGGTACGCGCTCGCTGCCTCCTATTGCCTGGTTGAATTCGGGCGCATTCGCAACTCGCGCGACGCTTCGTTCTCGCCGGCGTCCGGTGTCCCTCTCCGCCTCAGCTTGACGTTCTCGCCGTGCTCGCTTTCGAAGACGCAACTGTCGACCGAACCCCGGCTCCTCTCGCGCTCGCGGGAGATGTATATAGAAACAAATATAAAAAAAAAGAAAACAAACGAACGGGTGGGATTAGAAATCGGGAATACATTTGTTCAGGGGACCCCATGGAAGCTCGTCGTGGTCGCAGTATCAGTCTCGAGCCGGAGGGATATCTCGACCCCGAGCTCTCGGGCGGAGGCGCTTAAATTATTCATGTCATAACACTCCCTCTCCAGACGTTGGCCGCCAAGGCCGACACCACAACCGCGCCGCCCCACCAACACGGCGACCCCGCTCCGCCGCCACGGCCCCCGCCGATGAACCGCCATGGAGTCCTCCCCCAATAATACACACCAAGAGGGAGAAGAGAAAAAATAAGTACGCGCAACGGTGGCCATACCTTAAGACATGCGCTGGGGCCAAAACATCACCCTCTGGCGCGCCCCGCCGGGAACCGCAGGACGGGTGCGGGACCAACTCGCGTCCCACTATGAAGGGTATGAACTCCAATAACGAACAAACGCTTGCCATTTTTTTTCTTTTTACCAACCCGCCAGCTCTTTTTCGCTCTCACGTAAAAATACATAGAAAAGGAAAGGCGAGCCAAAAAGAGAATGCTAAAACGAGATATATATTGGCCGGTGCTCATTCGGCATCATTTTCGTCCGCCCTCGGCGCGCGGCTCCGAGCCTCTCGACCGCCTACAGCGTGCCACCATCCTCTGCACCTCGGACAGGAGCGGAGGGTCACTCCCTCATGCCCGCACACGAAACATCGCAGCTCGCGCCGTCTGGGTTTGGGGCACTCCGAGCGGACGTGCCCTCTTCTATCGCAGTTCCACCACCTGCCGGTCTTCCCCCGTACACAAAAGGCCACTGGCGCCTTCTTGCCCGGCGGTATCGGGCTCGGGGTACCCTCGACCGGATCTTCTTCCTGGTCCTGATCGCCCGATTCGCACGTCCCCCCTTCGCGTTCCTCCGCTGGCGTCGTCACCAGCTCTACCGGTGGGGCTTCAGGCGGTGGTCCGTCTTCCACCGACCGCCCCCCATGTTCGTCCGTCGGCGGCGCCTCAAGGGCGAGGAAATCCTCCCACTCGTCCAGGACTCTCTCCATCCCGTCGGCCACCCATGGTTGCGCCCCTTCCCATTCGGCTATGCTGGCCAGGAAATTCATCGCCGTCACCAACTCTCTGGCCAGCGCCCAGGACGGGGTAACCTCCTCTGCATTGACGCCCTCTCCTGGAGTAGCGGCTCCATTATTCTCCCTACCACCCAATTCAGGATCGTCCTCCGGGACTCCGCCCTGTTCACCGGAATTGACAAAATCATTTATAGGGAGTAGGGTTTAAGGTCTTCCATAGAATCTTTCGGGACAACGTGCCCCTGGAGATCGGTGAGCTCGTACACCACGGGAGACCTGACCCCGCTGACCCGATAGGGTCCCTGGTATCGCGGGGCTGACTTTGCAGCTACGTGCTGAGCTGCGGACGAAAGAATTCGCGACCTCCTGAGGACTCTATCTACTACCTTGTAAGACACGAGGGACCGATGTCTGTTGTACCATTCGGATTGTCCTCGCTACGCCCCTTCGAGACTGTACCGGACCCCCTCGCAGAATTCCTCTAGCTGTCGCATGGACGCCGACCATTCTTACGGGGGAAGCGGGATAATCGCTCGCCCCTCAATAACCTATCCCCGATAGAAGTGATGCGGCCGCGGCCCCCTGCCCAGATTCGAGTAGGCTGGGCTACAATCAATCGCCGAATGATGGGTTGTATTCTATGCGACCCGGAATTCCGATAAGTGTTCGTCCCAAGTACGGTGGTCCTCCTCAATGGAGGACACCATCATAGTCTTCAGTACCCTATTCACGCGCTCGACGGGATTAGCCTGTGGATGGTACGGGGGCGTCGTGGTGTGGAAGACACCATTCTTCGCGGCCCAGGCCTGTAGGCTCTGGTTCACAAATTCGGTACCATTGTCGGTAAGAAGCACTTCCGGGGTACCCCACGTGGACAATACCATTTCGTTCAACACCTCCGTATTTTCTTCCCCGTGGCTCTCTGTAATGGGCAACATTCCACCCATTTGATGAACAAGTCCTGTAAAACCAGGACGAAGGCGAAACCGGAGCGGCTCGGCAGAAACGGACCCATTAAGTCAGCCGCGACTACCACCCACGGGGCCTCTATTACGCGCTGACCCATGAGCCCCGGAGGAGGCGCTTGGACCACCTTAACTCGCTGGCAGACCACGCAAACATTTACATAGCGGAGTACATCCTTACGCATCCGGGGCCAGAAGTAGGTCGCTACGACCCGACGAAAAGTCTTGTCGGCTCCGAGGTGTCCGGCTTGTGGCAGATCGTCGCTTTCTCGGAACACGCTCAGGCGATCGAGGGCCGGAACCACCAGCTTCCACTCGGACTCATCCGCCACGTGCATAATTCGACGGCGGAGGTAGAGCCTTCCCTCGGCTATCCGCCAGTCAGGAAAACGCGCCCCCTGGCCCATTACCTCCAACCACTGTCTCGAGTACCATGGGTCTTCCGGGGACAGCGGCTCCGGCCCTTCCGAGACCGCGACGGTCCATTATCGGTGCCAACATATTCTTTGGGAAATCATTTGCGATTGACTCCTCGGTGTTAGCGGCCACCCCGACTCAAACATCCGCGATAAGGCGTCCGGGACCTTATGGAGGGCCCCCTTCCGGTGAACCACCTCGACGTCGTACTGCATCATTTGGAGGGCCCATCTTGCCAAGCGGCCCGTTGGGTCCTTCAAAGACTGCAACCAGCGTAGATTTCCGTGATCCGTAACGAACGTAAAATGGTAGCCCTCCAGGTACCGACGGAACTTGCGGACGGACCACAAGATTGCTAGACATTCCAGCTCCGTTACCGAGTAATTTCGTTCCGAGCCGTACAGTGAATGGCTAGCGAAGGCTATCAGGTGCTCAGCTTCTCCGTCCGACTGCATAAGCACCGAGCCTAATCCCGATAAGCTCACGTCCGTCTGGAGAACAAATGGCTTCTCAAAGTCGGGCCTCCCCAGAGTCGGGGGTGTCGTCAGGGCGAGCTTCAGCCGTTCCATTGCCGTTCTCTGAGGTTCCCCCCACACCCAGGGTTGTCGCTTCCTCGTCAACCGCGTTAGGGGTTCTGCTACGGCTGCAAAATGCGGGATGAATCAGCGATACCACGAGGTCATACCCAGGTACCTCCGCAATTGCGTAAGGCCCTTCGGGTCGGGAAAATTCCGGATAGGCGCGACCTTCTCGGGGTCGACCTAGAGGCCCTCCTGGTTAATCAAAAATCCCAGGTAATCGACTTCCGAGCAACAAAATTTGCACTTCTCGGGATTATTCAGCAGTCCGGCGCCCCGAACGTGGTTCATAATTGTTTTTAGCTAGGTCAAGTGATCCTGCCGTCACGGACGATATCATCGAGGTAGGCAAACGCGTGAGGCTCCATTCCCGGTCCGATGAGCCGGTCTTATAACCGCTGAAAGGTGGCCGGAGCGTTCGAGAGACCGTACGACATTCGCCTGCATTGAAACAGACCTCTTCCGGGAACTGTAAAAGCGGTGATCGCCCGAGATGATGCCTCCAACTGGATTTGATGGAAGGCTTGGCTTAAATCCAGTGTCGATATGTATTTTGCCGCTCGCAATTTATCTAAAATGCTATCCATAATCGGGAGCGAGTAGGCGTCCTTCCTAGTCACTCCATTCACGCGGCGGAAGTCCAGGCCGGTATATTTGGTTCGGTTTCCGAATCATCACTATCGGCGTACTCCACTCAATCTTCGAGCTTTCGACGATCACTTCTCGGAACATCCTGTCGACTTCCTCGTAGATGTCGTCTCGGATCACGGGGGTAACCGGGTAGTAGCGCTGCTTTATCGGCGCACTAGTCCCCACGTCAATTTTATGCTCGACTAGAGAAGTCACCCCCAGAGCCTGCTTTAAGAGCGGAATTTCTATCGCCAGGAACCGTTCCAATCGGCCCTTTTGGGTCTCAGTCAAATCGACTAACACGGTGCATGGGTCAAGAGCCTCCAGGCCGTCTTCCGCTAAAAAAGGGTATGAAATCCCCACGTCTCCCGAAAAACACCACGTCCTATTGCTATGGTCGACCACCATTTCCAGTCGCTCCAGCGAATCTAGCCCCAGCAACAGCGGGACCGGGAGTTCCGGGAACACCCTCGCCGACATCCCGCGACTCCTATCCCTCAAACGAATGGGAAAGGCGACCTCCTCTAACAACGAATTTGCTCCCCGTTGGCGATGGTGCTAACACACTCCGGTACCTTCCGGCGGGCGAAGCCCAACTGAGCCGTCAGTAACACGCCATCCGAGCCGAGGAAGGAGTGGGTAGATCCTTTATCCACCATCGCCGGAAGGGTATATCCCCGGACCTCTTCCACCAGTCCCGCTAGTATGCTTCGCCCAGACCTGCCGACGGAGGGACCACAAACGTCGGACAGTGGGCGGCGATCTCCAAGTTCGAATTTAAGTTGGGCCATGGGAGAACTCGGGGGCGCCGTATCCGACCTCCGCGGCGACCCCGGCGCGAGTTTCCTGAGTACTCGTGTACCTGGCGCGTCGTCACCCCCGGTTTACCGCAGCTAAAACAATGCAAATGGGGCGCCTCGGGACACGCCCTGGAACGATAGCCCATTTTCTGGCAGTTCCAACACTGATCCCCGCGCGGCAGAGCGCTGGGAGCCGTGCCCGTAGGGGGCCATGCGCCCTCACCTGCCAAGTTAGTGGGTTTTGAGGTACGAGACTCCCTAACGGGACGAAAGGTCAACGGGGATCTCCCTTCGGGACTCCCGCGAGCCGACTCGGAGGATGCGATCAAGCCGCTTCGCCCGGGGTCGGGGGATTCGGGCTTGTCTCTCTCGTAAAATGTACCGTGGCTCGGCCGCGTAATCGAGGAGATTGATAGGCGAGGTCCGGGAAGACGAATCTCTCCGGAGGGATCGGAGTCACCACCGGGGCTTTCTGGCTTCGTTCGAGTTCGGAAGCGAACTCCTTCAAGTCGTCCAGGGAATGGACGGTCCGACGTAGTATCAAGGCGCGGAGGCGGCCTGCGAGGTTCCGATGGGCGTAATGAAGACGTTCGTCCTCCCCCGTCCTCGGCCCCACCCGGTCGAACGTGACCCTCATGCAGGTGAGAAAATCCGCCACAGGCTCGTGTTCTCCCTGTCTACACCGGGATATCTGATCGCGCAGGGTAAATTGGAAACTGGGATCTTCTAACCGGTTACGGAGGGACGCCAGGCAATCGCTCCATCATCGGATAGGGATAACGGGACCAAAACGAAACCACGGGGAAAGCGACAGCGAAGCACCATTCGGCGACAGTCAAATTAAGCAGCGCAAGGGAGCAAGGCGAGAGAAAAGGAGGGAGGAAAATATATATATATATATAAAAAATAATAAATAAAAAAAAGTACAAGAAATACCTAATGAAATAAACAGAAAAAGGACAAAAAACTGGGCCCATTCGTCACCCCTAGTGTACGAGCGAAAGCCAACGCAAGGCCCCGACCCCACGCAATCAGGCTAAGCAAATTGTCCTTGGGAGGGCAAGCCCTAATCCTATCCTGAAGCGAAGCAGGGTTATACACAAGTATACGCGGAGGACAAAAGCTGTATAAAGTTTAGTCGAACGGTAAAATTGTAAAAATGTATAAGAAAAGACTATAATAAAACATAACAATATACGAAAAATAGCTACCATAAACAGATAAATGAGGTAACCTGATTAAAGTAAATAAATTGCGGCATATGATACGCATCTAACAACTAAAAAACAAGACATTTATTAAAATAGTAAAATCATGACGTCGAATGGGGGAGAGGAAAAAATAATAATAATAATAATAATATACAAACAAGTAACGCCCAAATGTAACGGAGGACGTCACTTATTCTAGATGAAGAGTTACGTCATTATTCCCAATTTAGCACATTGCCATAAATGATAAAATAAAAAATAGAGTCATAAAATAATTAGACCGACAGAATGTATGCAATGATTGTTACTAATTATTAGATGGAAGATATAGGTAAATGGAACGTATCGGTTAACCCAATTGAGTAATTAACACGTATCAAAAAAATAAATAAAATGTCTCAAACTAACAAAATATATCCATGCCATAAATAAATAAAGAATAAAAAAATAAAACGACAAAAAAAAATTATACAGCCTAAATGAATAATTAACTATATAACCAAACGCACAATAAAAAAAAACGGAAACGAAACAGGATAGTAGTTGTGCGATAGATAGCCAAGCGTAAAGTGTCCTCACGTGTCGTTCATCGTCGCTATCTCTCGACGACTTACGTACCACTAGGTGATCGGGAAAACTTTCAATCGGCACACCCGTTAGGTGATCAGGAAACTCTCAGTTTATTCTTTGTCGTCTCGGCGAAAATATTCCTTCCTTCGGTGTTCCGTTACGGGACCTGGCGAAGGCGATGTAAACGAGGTAAATAAAGATTTCGTGGCAAGGTCGCAGTCCGAGTCGGCTTACCAACCGACCGAGCTCGACGACAATGGCGAGAAAAACTTCAGGAGTCTCTCTCTCCTTTTCTTGCCTCAAGTTTTTTTTTGTGGGAAGACGAGAACAACGATAGTCACGGCACTAGACGAAATAAAAGGACGGTTACACGAATAAGACGAACGAGAAAAAAAAAGAATCGCAAGACGTTGACTCTCGAGGCGGTTATCATGGAATTCGAACACAATGATCCCCAATTAATGAATGATTGCCCCACGTTGGGCGCCAAATTTGTAACCAACTTTTCGAGGGGAAAAGGGAGAAGGATACTCGGATATCCACGAGGCCACAAAAACCCGTCCTCGTCCTTCCCGGCGATTTATTTTTTATAGGGTGCCAGCCGAAAATCGGCTCGTCGGGGTGGAGGGAGGGAGGACGGGAATTGCCGGCTTGGCCGCAGCCCAGGGAAAAATGGCAGGGGGGGTATGGGACACAAACACTGTCACGGGAGAAAAAAAACGGTAGCGTCCGACCGTTTAAAAAACGAAGCTGCCCTCTCCGGCAGGCGGGCCAACGTGCCGGCTTTATCTTTCACGCGGGCCAACGTGCCGGCTCTCTCTTTCACGCGGGCCACGTGATCTCTGATATAGAGAGCGGGCGCGCGCGTTCCGGTGTCGCGCCACGGGACTAGCGCGCGCAAATACGAATTTCGCTCAACTTTGACTTATGCTCTACAGCCACGAGCCAGATCGTGCGTAGACGACTCGTTACGCGACACGATCGAACGCGACGGTGAGTCCACGACGTGTATGTAGACGGGGGGGGGGGGGGGGAGGAGCGGGTACGAGCTCGCCGTCTCTTATTGCCTGGTCGAATTCGGGTGCATTCGCAACTCGCGCGACGCTTCGATCTCCCCGGCGTCCGGTGTCCCTCTCCGCCTCAGCTTGACGTTCTCGCCGCGCTCGCTTCCGATGACGCGACTGTCGACCGAACCTCGGCTTCTCCCTCTCGCGCTCGCGGGAGATTGCAGCAAATATATAAAAAAGAAAACAAACGAACGGGAGGGGTTAGAAATCGCGAATACATTTGTTCAGGGGACCCCACGGAAGCTAGTCGTGGTCGCGGTATCGGTCTCGAGCCGGAGGGACATCTCGACCCCGAGCTCTCGGGCGGAGGCGCTCAAATTATTCACGCCACACTATATTATGTATACATTGAGGACGCGAGAGTCCTCGAATAACCCGCGAAACTGTTCCCAAGCAGTCATCTTCATTGCGAGTTTTCTCACAGACCTCCTTGGAGCTTCGGTCACCATGTAGTCAGCACATCCTGCCGATAACGAAAAATATTCATTACATTGCTCATGCACAACTCGAGAAAAAATAACGTTATCAGTGCTAATATTCGGTTACATGGGGCTCGACCTCGGGAACGAGGGTAATGACGCCAAGCCCTGCGTCTCAGAGACAAAGAGGGCGAGTCCGGTCTCTCCAACAGCGCGCATCGCAGAGTCGACGCTCTGAAAACCGGTACATTCATTTTATCTTATATTCTTATCGAGTTGACCCCGGTCTCTTCAAAGTGGAACTTTAAGTCTCTATAAAACCGGTATCAATTGTTTAAATAAAAATAAAAGTAAAAGGAAATATAACAAGTCAAACACTGCAACGAATAACTTACGAAACTTATATAATTGTCTTTACTAAATATAACTCCGTTTATTTACGTATAAAATACACAATTATTTATATCACCTTTTGTTTTCTTCGCGCTATTGAATTACGAAAAATACGGCGACCGCGCAAAAGGTTACGTATGTGGGTGCGACCTTTTGCGTATAAACACGCGACGAACATCGTGGTGTATATCTCTCTCTCCGTTTCCCCCGAATTGTGGAGGTCATTGGCCCAACTATGCCTCCAGCTCACCTAACCTGCCAATAAACCAGCTAACCAAACTTCACCAATCATGCCGCGGCATAGGGGAGGTAAAAGGCGGAAGAAACGGAAGGAGGCGGCTGTTACGGCCGATAGGCCAATCTTTAATAGGCTCAATAGGCGTTCACCTTGCGAAGCTTTGGGTGGGCCACTATTTCGCGGGTGCCCACACCCTCAACCTCCCGTCGGCTGAGGTTCCGACCGTCGCCGTCCCACTACAACCAGAGCGACCGGTGGGAGTCGCCACCATCTTTCGACGGCCCCTGGGGTTCATGATGCGGGCACCGCATGTCGCTGTGGACATCCCCGCTGTACCGCAAATTCCGGAACCGCCCATTTCACCAAGTGCGGACACCCAATCGGAGACAACAGAAACGCACCGCGATTCGGACTACGTGCCGGACGCTGGGAGCGAGATCGACACCTCTTCGACCCTATCCGACGGACCGACGGTCATCCATGTTGCTTAGGATTAACCCGCTACGCATCGCCGCTCTTTCTCAGGTAAGCATAACTCCACGTTCACCGTGATGTTAGGGATACTATGCCCCTGCCGCGTTGTAAACGCCCCGGGGTTCGTTGTGCAGGTCGGAGATCCGTTCCACCCAGCCAGGAATCTCATAGGACCTGCGTCGCTCACCAGCAGCGTGCGCAATAATACCCCTAACAGTCGATAAAAGGAGAATTGTTACCGCCTCGAGCGATCCTGTGTTTCAATAATAAAATTTACTTACATTATCGCTACTTTCTTATTCGCTTACCTGTCGCGCAATGCGTCAATTTCTACACCAACGACTTTATCAAGCATCTATTATTACGTCCTGATTTAATTTATCCCCAAACAAATATAATACTAAATAAATAACGAAATGAATAAACGCGGTCGCGGGGAGGACGCGACGAGAATCGTAGTCGTGAATGGTCGGGTCAATGCGTTACGCGGGTAATATGGGTAATACGGGTAATCGCTATAGATGGAATGGAAGCATGCGAGTTAGCTTTCGAGCGACGGTGCGTAACGGGTTGACGATCTGCAGACAGGCGATGACGGAAATTAGCCTAACTTCGTTGAGAGATGGTTCCATTTTCCTGCCGAGGAGATGGTTCCGGCCGAGGAGAATCTTCAATCGAGCGTGAAGATCTCTATCTCCGATGAACTCACGAGGGCGGAAATTTCAGAACCGCGTGTGTTACTCGCGGGGGTGATGAGACGAATACTATTGTCATTAATGAAGAAAAACTGGTTCCTGAACGGCACGCTTGAAAGAACCTTAGGTCGGCGAATTCCGCACTCTGCTAAATATTTATCCGGAGCAAAAGCCTGTTCTTCTTCAGATATAGCAACGGCAATCAGTCCGGCTTGGATTTTGGATATGTCGATATGCTTCACTTGACCTGGGTAGGACCGATACTGGTCGAGGAAACTAAAGAATTTCAACTCGGGTTGATTATTACCTCCGGTGGACCGGGCTGCCATTTGTATGGACTTGGCAATGGTGATGCGCAATTGGAACTTCTGTCCTCCACGTCTTCTCGGCATTGGGAAATTATGAGATTAGATTACTTGGTTTTTAATTGTTTAATCGTTCATCTCGAAAGAATTCTAAGGGCATCGACGTGCTAGGCGAACAGCAATCTATTCCATTTACAGAGGAAAACAGAGTTGATGTGCCAGCAGGGCGGCACGATCTCGTCCAATAGAGATAGCATAGAGTCGACGCGCTTGTGGGGCAGCACAGTCTCGTCCGATAGAGTGAAATGCTAGTGAAATGCGAAGCTAGTATTCGCTGTCTTGCTTGCTCTTACAGGAGTAGATGGGAACTGACGATAAATGAACAACTTGTTAATTTATCGTTAGTTTTACAATTATTACAATGGTCTATTTGTTTGTTGATTTGGTAAGAATAATTATGTGTATGGTTTTCGGTGTATTTTATACTTCTTTTGAAGAAATATAATAACTGTGAGCGTATGATAATTATTACTAATTGTTATAATAGCTTCGTGATATTATTCCGTTTGGTATTCGACTTTTATCCTCAGAGATGGGACGTATTATACATTTAATAGAACCTTATTTAATAATAAACGAGATACGCAGTAGCTGATTAATAATAATAATGTAAAATAGAGTATTATGTAAAATAATAATATTGTATATAAAATATAGTACTGCATAATATGTAAAAGAATACTAAAAATAATGGTAATACTAATAGTATTGACAATTGATTGGATATAATAATAGTGGATATAATAATTGAATATAATAATGAATATAATAATAATGAGGATTGAACATAATAATAAAAATAATATATTGAATAATACTGAAAATAATGATAATGATGCTGGTTGAGGCTTCGTGGTTGCCACGTTTAGAGTATGGGGACAAAGGAGCGAGCGTTGGAATGTGTAATGGAGTCCGGATGTTTAATCTGCGAGATTAAGAGAAAGGTGAAAGAATTGTTTAATTTATTGTTAATGATTTCTTGAGAGACTACGTGCGCCTCGTGGCGTGCATCATGGCGGCGCGTCGGAAAGCGACGAACTGCTAGCTCGACTCGGGGCAATAAAGCAATTAAGGGAAAAGTCGCGTAGCAACCATTAGCTATGGTGACTGTAGGCTAGACAGAGAAAGGTATAGATATGAGGGAGAAAAGAAAGGTGACGATTGCGGACTCGCGGGTTACATTGCGAAACCGCGGAATAAGGTAATTCGCGGGGTCGCGAGTTATATCGCGAGACCGCGGGATAAAGGTAATTCGCGAGGTCGCGAGTTATATCGCGAGACCGCGGAATGGTTGCTGTGAAGTCGCGAATTGAGTCGCTGAATCGCGTAAAAACGGTGTTCGTGAAAGGAAATTCTGGGAACAGGGTTAAATGCCGGCTGAGGAGTCGGTTAGAGGTAGTGTCGACATGCGTAGGCGTTGACAAATGTAGATGGAGCAAAGATGGCAGAAAGGAGATGGCGGAAAGAAAATGACGGAAAAAAGATGGCGGACCTGGAGTCACTCAGTGCGCCGTGTATCGGGGGAACAGAGTATGGTAGTAGGTCGACCGATTAGTCGTCCGAGTAGTACGGAGCTCGTCTGGTCAGTCCTAGTGTAGTGAAGAAAGGGGAGGATAGTCAGACGTAAATATATATTCTATATATGTGTGTATGTATATTTTGAATGAAAAATATTCTTGTGTTATAAGGGTAAGTAATATCTAATGTATAAGTATAATAAGCGCGTATTACGTATGTATAATATATGGGTATTGGTATAGTGTGTATATAAGTGTCAGTGTGTAATATGTATGAAGCATAAGGTATAGAGTGTATATTTAAGTATAGGTGTAATATATGCGCGTATAAAGGGGTACTTGCGTATTAAACTATATGTTCGGAAAAGGCTGGCAATATCGCCAGGACGACCACCAGTACACTGCACTTGATTGGTGACCAAGGCCAATCCAATGATAGTAAACGTATCTCGAGGAAAGCTTAGGCTTAACCATAAGGCCGTTCATGGAGCTTACCGCGGGAAAAAAGAATGGAACAGATATATTTGACTTGAAATAGAATCCAAAATGATTTTTCTCTTTTTTCCAAATATCAATTGTTCCAGAAAAACCTGCAAACAAAGAATACGCTATATGTTGCGCGCCTTCCGACTCTCATTTGGTACGTGAAAATACGCCTTAAGTTCATGAAATGGGCCACGTGGAGTGGGCAGAACCCATATTTTTTATTCCAACTGAGGTGGCAGCTGTCCAAATATTCTCTTCGGCCCGGTCCTACAACGTTCAGCTAACCGAGTTAACCTGAGTTTAGCCCACTCAGCGTGGTTCCGATTGGTCCAGTCGCCCTTAAAATTCGGTTAACTCGGTGAACCGAGAGATGTGGAACCGGGCCTTATACGAGTCAGATTTTGGAAAATGAAAGGCGATCCATAGTGCGCTTTCTAATCGAGTGGAAGGTGCCTCTTTTCTTTTTAATTTTGGAATCCAGCTCTGCTGGCAAACATTAGGAATTTGCTAAACAATCATCTCTCTAGCACTATTGACTGAACCGGATGTGTGACGTGTCCTTAAGATATTCCTTTTGCGAAACCGAATATTTAGGAATTAACTGATTTTCGATGATAATCAAGTAAAAATACACTTATACTGGTAAAAATACAAGTATACTGGTAAAATTTCAAACCAAGTCACCGAAATTTTAACGAAAAATTTCGGCCCTGTCAATCGTCGCGTGTAAACAGCGCTTTATGGAGATGACATGCTGGCCACTTTTCTATCTAATCATTTGTACCGTAAATAACTCGAGGGTAAATTAAGATGCGGAATTGCAAGCTCTACTGGATGAAGACTCAACGCAAACGCAACAAGAGCTTGCAGCTCATCTCGGAGTCACCCAAACAGCTATTTCCAAACATTTGCACCAAATGGGAAAAATTCAAAAAACTGAAAGATGGGTCCCACATATGTTGACCGAACACAACTTAGGTCAGCGTATGAACACGTGCCTTTCACTGCTTGCTCGGCAAAAAAAAGGACTTCTTGTGGAAAATTGTAACGGGTGATGAAAAGTATATTTTTTTACGAGAATCCCAAACGTAAAAAGTCGTGGGTAGATCCTGGGAAACCCAGTACATCGACTCCGAAACAAGACATCCACTTAAAGAAGGTTCTCCTGTGTATCTGGTGGGATATGAAGGGTGTACTTTATTAGGAACTCTTGGAAATTGGTCAGACGGTGACTGCGAAACGCTACAGCCGACAATTGAACAAACTGAGCGAGGAACTTGATGTGAAAAGGCCACTTATTGGGCAAGGCAGCAGACAAGTCATACTGCTGCATGACAACGCTCGACCTCACGTTGCTCGCTCGACTCAGAAGACTCTTAGTCCAGTCAAAAGTGGCCAAAGTCGAAAATTCTTGCCACCGCTTAGTGAAATACGTATTCCAATGTTAATCGACCCGGGCAATCCGAATTTCTAGGAATTTAAACTATTAACAGTGCAGAGAAGGGTTAAAAACCGAAAAATATGCATTATTTTGAGAACGAAGAGGAAATCGCAAAAAAGTTTCGAACAGAAGTTGTAGAATGGAAGATTTTACCTTGTAGGTGTATTCGATTCTTCTGTCTATCTCCAATAGTTTAGCCGTAAATTTAGAAAAACCAATTCACACCAATACTATAAACGCGCGCGCAACAAAATCGGGGAGACTGAAGACTGACTGAAGGCTGACGGTCTCCGAAAGTCGAACGGGTATCTTCGGCAGCCTAGTATCTAACCTAAACTGTCGGATTGTGAAGACTTCGCTACCGGCTATATTTCCTTTCGCACGAAATCCATCGGGACTGAGTTTTTCACCTCACAGCGCCCCGGCTCTTCGGCACAGACTGAACCAGAAATTGAGCGATAGGATTTCCAGAAATGCCGCTGTATATCAATTTGTTAATTAGATATATCAATGAAACATTGATATAGCAAAATATGATTTTTTTATTTATGATAAGGAATAAAAATTAAGCCGTAGCCCCAACCGTTTTTTATTTTCCTGATCTTCAATTAATATTTTAATTAACAATAAATTACACTTATTATCTTAATAATTTCAATAATTTTATCAATCTTATTTTTATTGTACACACGTATTATTCTTTCTTTAGGCTTATGAAATAATGATCTCAAAAATTACTCTATATTATAAAGTTTAAACATTAATAAAAAAAAAAATTTATTCATAACTTTATTTATCAGTGTATATCAGTAAAGAATTAATTTTTCAAATGAATTTACCATTTATTACTTAAATCGGACACATTACTTAGAGTTTTATAACTAATATGTCTTTAAATTTGCAATAATTTTTTGTTAACTAAAAAATCATTCTAAACTGATTTTTTTTCTACTAATCATAATGATATTGGAATTCTTTATTCTATTTTGGGAATATTATCTGGTATAACAGGATCTTCATTAAGTTTATCAATTCGTATAGAACTCGGTAATTCTGGTTACTTCATTAATAATTATCAATTATATAATTCCATCATTTCACGTCATGCATTCATCATATTTTTTATAGTTATACCTATTATAATTGGAGGATTTGGGAATTGAATAATTCCCTCAATATTAGCAGTCCCAGATATATCATTTCCACGCATAAATTATTTGCGATTTTGACTTTTACCTTCTTCTATTAATTGATTAATTATAAGAAACCTCTTTCATTAAATTTATATCATCAAGGAATATCATTAGATATAGCAATTTTCTCTCTTCATCTCGCAGGATTATCCTCAATTATAGGAGCAATTAATTTTATTAATTGCTCCTATAATTGAGGATAGTATAGTATGAAAAATATGATAGAAAGTATGAAAATTAATATAATAATACGAATATAAATATATTTCCGCTTACTTTTATGAATTACAATTTATTTGGCATAGGGAACGGGTGTGAGCAAAGCGTAAACAATTTTTTAGAAGAGAAATAAGTTGTAATGTAGATTTATTATTATATTTAAATGAACGTACACTCTAATAAAATAAGCGGTCACAGTGCGCGATACAATATTCGACACTTAACCCGTTGACTGTCAGGAACACAAATGTGGGCATTTGAAAAAAAAAACATATTTCTACTACAGCGATGTGACTATAATTTGGTAAATCATAGGTTTTGAGGTCGCTGAATCGGAATTTGGAATCAGATTCCCAAAATTCAAAATGGCGGATTCAATGTGGCGGATCCAATATGGCGGAAGCAAATTCAAAAAATGGTTTGATTTCGACGAAAGTGCGTGTTTGAGGATTTTTAAAGGCGCTAAATCCGAATTTGAAATTGGATGTCCAAAATTCAAAATGGCGGATCCAATATGGCGGACGCAAATTCGAAAAATGGTTCGATTCTGACGAAAGTAGGTATCGAATGGTATTTGAGGTCGCTGAGACTGAATTTAAAATCGGATTTCCAAAATT
Source organism: Ophion obscuratus (assembly GCA_964007375.1). NCBI lineage: Eukaryota > Metazoa > Arthropoda > Insecta > Hymenoptera > Ichneumonidae > Ophion > Ophion obscuratus. Next base: position 17,184,008 of record OZ023318.1, on the reverse strand, counting down.
CAAAATGGCGGATCCAATATGACAGACGCAAATTCGACAAGTAGTTTGATTTCGATTAAAAAATGTATCTTTAGGATGTATCTGTCGCTTGGATACAATATTATGAATAAAAATTTAGCAAATCATGTATGACATTCTATCCATACTAACAAATTTAAAATAATACTTTTTTGGTTTTATATCCAGCTCTCTGCCGAACCCAGAGTCATGAATCGAGGACATGGCGGTCATTGACTCCGATTATGTATTTTTTTGTACTTTTCGTGCTTTTTGTATTTTTATTTTTTATGTGCTTTTCGTATTTTTTCAAACTTCTTGTTACTATTCACATTTTCTTTTTTTCTCGTATTCCTCGTATTCAATTTTTTTTTGTATTTTTGCAACTTAAAATATTTGTATTTCTTTTGCAGTTTTAATTTTTTTTCGATTTTAATTTTATTCTTTTTTGTTGTTTTCTGTATCTATTGTTTTTTTTTTTTTCATTCTTTGTGGATTTTTTTTCATTAATCTATATCTTTTATTTTATGTTTGGACAACAAATTAAAAAGAATTTCGGTATTTCACCTGATCATACCGTTATTCGTCGTACTTTTGGAAGCAAGGTATCGCACACAGTGGAGCGTTACCACAATCTTTGCACACAAAGAATGTTCCCTTCCTTCGTTTTTTGGAGTAACATTCAGTGAAACTCTTTCTTATCTACTTATCGTCTGAAATATAGAATGGATAGTGACTTCGTGACGAGCGCAGAGGATTTTTGGGTTTACAATCATACTCTTTTCATGATGTGTGTTGATCACAATGATCTTCTAACAGCTATGTTGCTAGTGCACAACGAAACTGTAAAAAAGTCATTTTTTGCGAGTCAGTTTAGAGGTGATTATAGACGACGGAAGCATTATAAATTGCAGTATCGAAAAATGAAAGTATAATTTGTGATGCCACTTGACGGTCGTGTGAATTGTTTCGTAAGAAGAAATAGACTGATCAGTTTTGTCTACATCTCCCATATTGTTATTATAAGAAATAACAACATTTGGCTTCATGATCTGTTTCTTGGTGAGCTTAGTCCATGTCAAACTTCTCGCTAGACAATCACATTGTTTATATTAATATTAATATTATGTTGAATGATTTCTCGCATTTAGTCGCTCGAATTCAAATCAACTCAATCATACTAAAACTGAAAACCTTTCCTGTCATATTGGAGCCACCATTTTGAATTAAAAAAATTCGATTTCAGATTGGATCCAGCGACCCTAAAAACCTCCGTACTGCAATTTTAGGGTAAATCTGTGAAGATTTTTTTCCAACACAAAAGTAGCACGAAAAGCTAATTTTCGCCTGACTGCGAAGGGGTTAAAGATAACTAATTGAAATAATAATGATAACTAATAAAAATAACTAATCAAATAAGAATTAATAGTAATAATACATTTAAAAAAAATACTGAGCGCGGGGAACGATCCCGCGCCCCTGCGGACCCAAGCCAGGAACGCTACCAACGGGACAATCTCATCGCATGTAGAATATGTGCCCTTTCTGATACTGACGATTCGCGGCCGGATGAAGGGTTGGCTTGTTTTTGGGGATAATGCTTTATCGCTTGACGAAAGTATGATAATGAATAAAATAATACGAATATAAATATATTTCCACTTACTTTTATGAATTATAATTAATTTACCATAAGGACGGGTGTGAGTAAAGCAGAAACAATTGTTTAGATGATAAATAAGTTTTAATTTAGATTTATTATTATATTTAAATTAACCTATAAACTAAAAAGTAAGCGATCGGAGTGCGCGATACATTTCTTTGTATACATTAAAAACGCAGAGAATTAATAGCTAAATAAGTATTGAAGTCATCTAAAAGCCTTGCGCGTGCCGTCGGGTGACGTGACGCGCGAGTCGTGCTCAGATTGCTTTTTCACTTGAAGCCTTCATTTTGGCTTGGCCGCACATGGCGTGCTCAGCGTCTATGCAGTGGTATAGGTGCCGAAGGCACGGTCGGGAAACTTCGACGGCGCTGGGCTCTTTCCGAAGATGTCCAAGCATAGCTCGCTCACGGACACGCGTTACTATGATTGTGTGATGGGCGCGCAAGAGACTAGAGAAGGGGTGGCGATCTGGCTGCATTGGAAGTAATTATTGTGTTTATTTTCTCACGTTCTACACCGGTCCGTTACAAGAATCTTATCCTGCAACTGTAGAGCATTGCATCCTTTTGTATGTTGGGCATCCCTGGAATAAATCGCCCAAATTCTTCCTCGATTTCCTCTCATTCCCGACGATAATGAGCGGGCGAGCCCTACGGTGCCGCACGCCGCCAGTACCACGACAGGGTCATTGTTTATGCGATAAATATGAAATCGATTACAACGCGTACATTGCATCCTTTTGCGCGTTGTAATCGATTTGACGCGATAAGATGAAATCGAGAACCATTTTGAATGAATAATTTCAGGAATGTCCAATAGATGCTCCGAAAAGCATTGAACGCATCGATTTCATCTTTGCTTGGTCTGTACCAGCTGTTGGATGCTCGCGCTGCGGGTCAATGACGTACTGTGCCCGTCTCCGGACTAGATCGGAGATGAAATCGACAAATGCCAATACGGGGATGGTCGAACGGGGTTAGAAGTTGCGCGGAAATGTTAAAGGCAATGTTGATTTCATCGTCATTACGTAAGCAATGCGTTGTACGCGCCGCTTACAGCAGTGCCTGAATTGTCCGCTACCTCTGGCCGAAAATAAGATGAAATCGAAAACCACTTTGACTGGATCATTTCAGAAATATCCGATAGATGCTCCGAAAAGGATTCAAAGCATGGATTTCATCTTCGCAATCGTTGACTCGATTGAAGATGAAATCGACAAATGCCATTGCGGGGACGGTCGAAGGGGTTCGAAGTTGCGCGGAAACGTCAAAGGCAATGTCGATTTCATCTTTATTACACAATCAATACGTCGTACGCGCAGCTTGCAGCAGTGCCTGAATTGTCCCCTAGGTCTGACCGGAAATAAGATGAAATCGAAAACCATTTTGAATGGAGCATTTCAGGAATGTCCGATAGATGCTCCGAGAAGGATTCAAAGCATCGATTTAATCTTTGCTTGGTTTACAGAAGCTGTTAGACGCTCGAGCTGCGGGTCAATTTGCCCGTCTCCGGAATCCTTGACTCGATCGAAGATGAAATCGACAAATGCCATTACGGGGATGGTCGAACAACATTGGAAGTTGAGCGGAAACGTCAAGGGCTATGTTGATTTCATCTTTATTACGTAGACAATGCGTCCTACTCGCAGCTTGCAGTACAACATGTATTGCCCATTTGCTCTGATCATAGGTGAAATGAATAAATAAATAACATTTTATTATAAAGTAGCACAAATGTTGAAACTTTACATAACGCTGGTGTTCTAATATCCTTAGGGGTAACACCACTCTAGCGGCAGACAATAAGGCCTAACTTTGACAATTTATTTTAGGAGTTTGACAAAAGGATAGGATTTCTTTTGAGAGGGTTTATTTAACACATACTAAAGGAAAAAAGGATGTATTATAATTTTCATGCAAAATGGCGGCGACAGAGCCCATATTGAAGAACAAGTTTTTTTAAACTGGGAGGACGGAGTACTCGAACACCTTTGCAATGGATCGATTTGAAATGTTGATAGTACCTTGACAATTGCATTCTCTATGGGACGACGTAGGGATTTTTCGATCAAATTTTGAAAAAATGGCGGACATTGAAAGAAAGAAATCGATTTTTTGCGCAACAGATAAGCGATAAATTGTTTATAAAAAAAAAAGTTTACATTTAATTTAAAAAAACGGCTAGGTACGCCCATAGAGAATGTAACTATGAAGCTGCGATCAAAATTCAAATCGATTCATGCTAAGGGTTCGCGTATTCCGGCCTCCCAGTTTGAAAAACAATTTTTTCAAGATGGGCTTTTTCGTCGCTATTTTGTATGAAAATTACAATTATTTTTACATATCAAGTGGTACCAAAATGTTTCCAATTAAAAAACCCCTTTCCATCAAAACAAGCCAAAACTATCCTCTACCAGGCCTCGCTGAGACTGGTGAAAGAGAGAATATCTGTAACCAAAAAGCTTTTGGACCAAAATTCCCAAAAACTCCTTAAACTTCACCTACGTCTATCTGACTCTTTGGAACCACAGCTGTGGGAAGATCTTGACCGTGTCACTCACGAACAAGCCCTCCACTGTGCAGACCTAAGATCCAAGAATCAAATAGAAAAATTCAGGAAACTATGTCCGCAATCAAAGCAGCCCATCCTAACCCACACAGTTAAAAACCTAAGTAACCACACACTCTCCGCAGCTGAAACATCAGTCCTAGCAAAAGGGCACAATTTCGCCATTACACCGACAGAAATTCCAACCAGAGAAATCATCAGCGAGGTGGAAACGGCCATCTATCGTCTCCCACTGGATACTGGCAACGACATCAGGAAACGAATAAGCAATATTCTACACAAGGCAAAACCTCCGCAGCAGAATATCACGAAGGAAGAACACCTTGCTCTTCACAATTTGAAGAAAAACAAGGACATCTTAATACTACCAGCTGACAAAGGGAATACAACTGTCATCATGGATAAAACGGACTACTGCAGTAAAATTTTGAACCTGCTCGAGGACACCAACACGTACAAGAAATTATCACGGGACCCCACATCGAGTGTAGAAAAGAAAACAACAACACTTCTAAAGAAGGCTGGTCTATCAGAAAACCTAACCAAAGCCCTAACACCCAAGGAATCCCTACCACCCAGGCTTTACGGTCTGCCAAAAATACACAAAAACAACATCCCACTAAGGCCCATTGTTAGCAACATAGGCAGTCCTACATATCATTTGGCACGTTTTCTCTGCAAACCTTTGCAGGAACTCGTAGGCCTCAACAACTCCCATATCCAAAACTCCCGGGATTTTGTGAACAAGATTCAGACTATCAAGGTGCAGCCAGAAGACATTTTAGTGAGTTTCGATGTTGTATCCCTGTTTACAAACGTCCCAACCAATGAAACCCTAAGCATAGTTAAAAATTCCAAAAAAGTTGCCCCTAACCTACTGCCCCTCATAGAACATTGCCTAAACTCTACATATTTCCAATTTCAATCCCAATTTTATGAACAAACTTCAGGCGCAGCCATGGGTTCCCCTATTTCTCCTATCATCGCCAACATCTTTATGGAGAACTTCGAGAACAGAATTCTGCAAGAAGCTTCCCTCAAGCCCTCCACCTGGTTCCGATATGTCGATGATACCTTCGTCATTTGGAGTCACGGCAAAGAAAACCTCAATCATTTCTTAACCTTCCTCAACTTCCAGCACCCCAATATTCAATTCACCATGGAGATAGAACAGGAAAATCAAATCCCTTTTCTGGATGTACTGGTTCAACGGAAAAGCGATGGCACTTTGGGCCATAAAGTTTACCGGAAGCCAACGCATACGGATAGATACCTCCATGCTACGTCCCATCACCACCCTTCCCAAAAACAGTCGGTCATAAGCTCTTTAGTCTACAGAGCTCTAGCGATCTCCGAACCAGACTCCTTGGAGGTTGAACTAGAACACCTAGGAAAAGCTTTAGGAGACAATGGCTACAAGCCAGGCAACATCGAAAGAACGATCAAAAATCTAAAAAGAAAAATAGCTGATCCGAAAACGGTCACAGCACCTGATGGGGAGAATGAAGGACAAATAACCGCAACAACTTCCCTTCCATACCTTCAGGGCATAACCGATCGCATAGGGAGGGTCCTTGGAAAACATAACGTGCGAGTCATCTTCAAACCTCAGAAGAAACTAGCACAAGTGATTCCGAGTGCAAAAGACCAAAGACCACCATTAAGTGCACCAGGAGTATACAAGATACCCTGCTCATGCGGTGAAGTGTACATAGGAGAAACCGGGAGGAAGATCAGTACACGGATCAAAGAGCATCAACGGTGTATCAAATATGGCCATATTACATAATCAGCGCTGGCCGAACATTGGATGGAGACTGGTCATGCCATCCAGTTCGACAAAGCCCAAAGTCTGGCCCCATCAAACAGCTATTTTTCCAGGAAACACCGAGAAGACTTGGAAATCCGAAAACATCCGGACAATCTAAACAGAGATGGAGGATATCACGTCAATCCTATTTGGCACACCGTCCTCCCGGTTTTTTAATTGACCAGCTGATCAATTAAAACATCTGATTGGCTGGTGCAGCGATCCGGAACGATGACTGCAACTATATAAGGAATACCTGAGACACGAGAGCTTCAGTATCGGAGCTCTCAGCCCTGATGATGCAGACTGTAACGTTTGCGAAACGTCGGCACAACGCTGATCCTCAACACGGCCTCCATCCGGAAGCCACATACTCTTCTCAATTTTTACATACTTTAATATGTCTTACATAAACCCTCTCATAATAAATCGTATTCCTTGTTTCATACTGCCAAAATAAATTGTCAAAGTGAGGCCTAATTTTCTGCCGCTCGAGTGGTGTTACTCCTTAAGAGAAACCGCAAACAGAGTCGCAACGCTTTGGAATTTCCATAATCAACCCGCATCGGTACGTGAAAAATTGTATCTCAGGCGGTGCAGAAGATTTTCTCATCTTTTTTCAATCCTAAAAAAATGTCGTATCGATTTTCATCTGCCGGAACCGACTGATTTCGCCTCCCCTAATGAGGAAATGGAAAGCTTCTCCTCGTGTTTCTTAACCCAGCTCGAACACACTTTGAGATGATATTCGTACAGAAAAATGTATTTTTGGAGATCAATACGACTATGATACTGAACGGAGTGGTCGAATGAGAAATGAAATCCCGAAAACATCCAATTCTCGAAAATGTAGCGTCAAATTATTGAGAGGTTGTTAATAAAAACTTACGTATTGATTTTTTTTTCAATATGCAAAAAAAATCGCTCGGTATATCAAAATTCGATAATCATTGAAAATTCTTTGGTTTTGTTAATTTTTATTTCTTAAGGAAGCAAAAACATCAGGCGCTCTCGATGGATAATCGCGGCAAAATTCGTAAATGTCATTAATTGCGGCGCGCTTTATGCTTTGGCACGCAATACGCCGAGCCATAGCAGACGATAGGTGAAACGTCAAATCGTGTGTCACGATTCTCGGGCCGAATAGGTTGACAGGCAACGTAGCGAATGATTCGCTAAACGTCAGATCATGCGCGCTGGCATTCGTCAAAAGCTGCTGTTTCGCAGAACCTTCTTGACGTCGGCTACGACATCGTGGCCCTTCGTCTACTTTTCTGCCCTTTTCGATCGTCCAACATGGCGGATTCGAGCGTTAATTTCGACGATCGAACGCTTATTTTCTAATGCTTCCCATTTGATGAGAGGCGAAAATCGACCATATATGGGTCGTTCTGATTAATATGTACCACAAGAAAAACATAAATGAGCGCGTTTATCGCGAGGAAAAAAATCTTAATAATTATTACACTTCGTACCAGATATGAATATTTGGAGGGCGAGAGTGCTAGGACGTAACACCTCCCCCCTACAAGTCTGAAGCAATGCTTCAGCTTCGCTGTGGACCGGCGTTGAGCCGCTCCAAGAGTCCGTGGTCGACACCCGACGAACGCTTCGACGTCGTCGGATGGTCGCGATTGTCATTGATGGACACCGGCTCCAGAGGTTCGTCGTTGGTAATCTTCAACGACCGTTGTTCAGCACGCTGGGCTCTGCTAATTAGGAGGCTTGTCACGGAGTTCCAGATGGCTCCTAGGAGGGTGAAGCTCCATCCGTACAGAGTGTGGAGTGTATATCCATGGATGCAAGTATCGATGATCACCTTGATGATGGTGAGGATTGCGAGGACCCCGAACAGTCCCCCACTGATGATCCCGAATTTTTCGAAACCACCCCAGATTTTGTGCATTACTCCATCAGGCACGTGTTGGAGAGCGTCCTCGTCCATCAGTGTCTTGAGGAAAACCCTTCCCGGGGGTATGTCGTGTCCTGCGAAACCCCTTGCGATGTTGTTGAGTAATGCTGGTTTTTCAGCGGGAACATGATCCTGTCCCTCAGCTGGTTGATCTCGTGGTCAGAACTAATTCCGCTGGATACCAGATTTCCAATAGGGTTGGATCCCCAGGTAGGCATGGAAGCGGGATGTAGTTGTCCAGGAGGCGGTACCTCGACTGGACGTGGTGTGAACCGATGCCAATTGCCGTCGATCCAATATTCGGCAGGCAGCATGGGGTTGCACTCGATATGTGTTCCCGTCCGGATAAGTGTCCGTGAGATTATGGACAGGATAAAATTGGTTCCAGAACGTGACGGGAAGTTCGTTGTAACATTCGTCCAGTCGACGAAGGGTGCATTCCACATGTGTGCACTTGACGATATGTGCTACCTCTCCTGCGATGACGGCCATATATCCCGGGGCTTTCATGACGGCCCGGATAAATTTTCCGGGTAGAATGGAAGCCGTTGAGAGAGCATTTTGCAGCATTTGTTTTTCCAGATTGCATCGTTGGGTGAGAATGTCCTTGTAAAGTGTTTTTATTTGCACCTTAAAATGATTTCCGACGTAAATAAATTTCGAGTTCACATACGCGAATATGTCGAGGTGATTAACAAGCACCTTTTTCTGCGTAGCGAAAGCTTTATGATTTTGACTTTCAAGGACGTACAACTTTGGATGCTCCGTTCGCACAAGAGTATAGCCGCAAATATGTTTTTCAGATTTTGCGGCTAGTGCGAAGGTAGTATCCTGGGTAGTCAGCGTGTAGACGTCCGGTATTTGGTGAGAGTTGTCGAAGGTCCTTAATTTGGTAGCTGTACCTTCGAATAATACGTCGTATCTGTTAAACGCGCAGATATCTGCTGGTTCAGTCTTCCAGAATACGGCGTTACCTTCGATATCGAAGCAGGTACCATCCGATGATAGGCAATGGGTTCCTGATCGAAGGATTATTTTATTGGCCGCCAAGTTGACCGTTGCTTCGTAATTGGTGAGAGTGATCGTCACTGAAGCTTGGACGACCACGTTGTCCAAAGCGTCGAAAGGATCGTTATATTGAGTGCCGGAGCATTTCCCCCAGTTATCGAGAGATCCGGTTAGGGTCACGCCCTGAGTTGTTGTGCTGTATTTCCGGATCCCGGAAAATATTGCATTCAGGCCTACTTGCAGTAGCCCTGTTTCGTGAATTTTTCGGGACGATCGTTCATCGACTTCGTGCAGGTAAATTTGCCGTTTATTATGGACGTTAAATTTACAGCAATGAAGTTGGGGGAACTCATCCCACAGTAGTAAATTGTCCGGTCGATTTCGACCTTACATTGGATTACGCCAACTGTTGAGAACTCCGAAAGTTGCAGGAGTTGAATCTTCACTGGTGTCGGTAGCGGATCGACCAAAGGGATGTCACATTCGCCGATGCTGTCCAAAGAGATGGTCGATACGTTTAGAGATGGTCCGCCAGAATCGTATCCGACAAGGCAGGCAGTTGGGCGGATGAAAAATAGGATGGCAAGATAAATTTTCCACGTCATCCTGTAACCAAGAACGCTTTGCTGATGTCGATAGTCGTCGTCTTGATTGGAGTGCCAGTGGGCACATTGGGCGTCAACCAGGGGTGATCGTCGTGGACTGGTTCCCAACTTCGGAACAGGAACCACGTCTATGGCCAGCTTGCGCTGATATTTACAGATAGTGTGACGTCGTGGGTCCCATTTTTAATCGATAATTAATCGTTTTTTACCTTGCCTTTCAGGATTTGGATTTACGAATGGGAAGTGTGCCACGAACGTACGGAATATAATGAATTAAGTCATATGACGTATATGACGGCAAGTTACAGTCGGAGAAGAACAGCGCCACGTTTAAGCGGGAATGTGCCCACTGGGGATAGAGGCTTGGTAAAGTCGTTGGTGTATAATTTGACGCATGAGCGACAGGTAAGCAAATAAGAAAGTAACGTAAAATTGTGCTTACCTTTGTGAGAAAGAGCGGCGGTGCGTAGCGGGTCGAAACTACTCGACCGTATGGCCGAATTTGTCCAGGAATCGCAAAGATTTTCCAGCTCGACCCGACCGGTCGTTGGCCAGACAGGTACCCGGTGCTCGTGCGAATGCGATGGCCCGGTAACGCCGATATTTTTTGGAGCACTCGGGGACTACGAGAACTGGATTAATTTTATGAGGGATACAGTCGCTTCGAAATAAAAATATATATGTATAGATTTTATAAACATTTAAACCGCTGAGTGAGTGCAAGACGTGCCAGGTTACGGCACCGTTGACTCACTACGTCTGGCTCCACCTCCGCACGGTTACGACGATTGGCGGCCAGCCGCGAGAAAAAATGTTGAGAATAACGGAAGCCGACGCCCGAACACTAAACATCAGTGTGGCCGTGCGAGTCGCTGACCTACCGAATCCTATTTCGAGAGGTCTGACGATGCTGCGGGAACGACGGTAGGGGCTTTGTTTACTTAACAAAGATGAAATCGGTGCTCGGAAAGGTTCTCGGAGACTCAATCGGACACTTCCGATATTACTGCCCCGAATTCGTCTCCGATTTTATCTTACTTCAAGTCATATTGGGTAAGGAAGTGTGACGATACTGCGAAAACGACGGTAGGAGAAATGTTTATTTAACAAGCATAAAATCGGTGGTCGGAATGGTTCTCCGGGCCTCGATCGGACATTCCCGATATTACTGCCCCGAAGTCGCCTCCGATTTTATCTTACTTCCGGTCAGATTGGGTCGAGAAGTCTGACGATGCCGCGAGAACGACAGTAGGAGATTTGTTTATTTAACAAATATAAAATAGGTGCTCGGCATGGTTCCCAGGGCCTCGATCGGACTTTACCGATATTACTGCCCCGAAGTCGCCTCCGATTTTATCTTACTTCTGGTCAGATTGGGTCGAGAAGTCTGACGATGCCGCAAGATCGACCGTAGGAGCATTGTTTATTTAACGAAGATAAAATCGGTGCTCGGAAAGGTTCTCGAAGCATCGATCGGACATTTGCGATATTACTGCCCCGAAGTTGTCTCCGATTTAAATTTACTTCTGCGCAGATTGGGTCGAGAAGCCTGACGAAGCTGCGGGAACGACGGTAGGAGCTTCGTTAATTTAACAAAGATAAAATCGGTGATCGGTATGGTTCTCGGACCTCGGTCGGACATTCCCGATATAACTGCCGTGGATTCGTCTCCGATTTTATCTTACTTCAGGTCAGATTGGGAAGGATGTCTGACGATGCTGCGTAAACGACGGGAGAGGCATTGTTTATTTAACAAAGATAACATCGGTGATCGGAATGGTTCCCGGGGCCTCGATTGGACATCTCAAATAATACTGCCCCGAATTTGTCTCCAATTTTATCTTACTTCCGCTCACGTTGAGTCGAGAAGTCTGACGATGCTGCGGGCACGACGGTAGGAGCATTGTTTATTTAACAAAGATAAAATCGGTGATCGGAATGATTCCGGGTGCCTCGACCGGACATTCCATATATTATTGCCTCGAATTTGTCTCCTCTTTTATCTTACTCCCGGTCAGATTGAGTCGAGAGGTCTGACGATGCTGCGGGAACGACTGTAGGAGCTTTGTTTAATTAAAAAAGACGAAATCGGTTCTCGTAAACGTTCTCGGAAACTTAATCGGAGACTTCCGATCCTACTGCCCTGAATTCGTCTCCGAGTATATCTTTCTTCAAGCCAGATTGGGTAAGGAAGTGTGACGATGCTGCGAAAATAACGGTAGAAGCATTGTTTATTAAAAAAACATAAAATCGGTGATTGGATTGAATCCCGGGGCCTCGTTCGGACATTCCCGATATTAATACCCCGAGGTCATGTCCGATTTCGTCGTACTACCAGTCAGATTGGGTCCAGAAGTCTGACGATGCTGCGAAGACGACGGTAGGAGCATTGTTCATTTATCAACGATAAAATCGGCTATCGAATTGGTTCCCGTGGCCTCCATCAGACATTCCTGATATGGCTGCCCCGAATTTGTCTTCGATTTTATCTTACTTCCGGTCAGATTGGGTCGAGAAGTCGGACGTTCCGGCGGGAACGATGGTCAGAGCTTTGCTTATTTAACAAACATAAAATCGGTTATGGGAATGGTTTCCAGCGCCTCGATCGGACATTCCCGATACTTCTGCCGGAATTTGTCTCCGATTCTATCTTACTTCCGGTTAGATTGGGTCGAGAAGATTTATGATGCTGCGAAAACGACCGTAGGAACATTGTTTATTTAACAAAGATAAAATCGGTTATCGAAATGGGTCCCGGGGAATCGATCGGCCATTCCCGATTTTACTGCCCCGAATTTGTCTCATATTTTAAATTCCTTTCGCTCAAATTAGGTCGAGAAGGCTGACGATGCTGCGGTAACGACTGTAGAAACTTTGTTTATTTAACAAAGATAAAAGCGGTGGTCGGAATGGTTCCCGGGGCCTCGATCGTACATTCCTGATATAACTGACTCGAATTTATCTACGACCTTCTCTTACTTCCGGTCAGATTGGGTCGAGAAGTCTGACGATGCTGCGGGAAGGACGGTAGGAGCTTTGTTTATTTAACAAAGATAAAATCGGTGACAGGAACGGTTTCGGGGGCCTCGACCGGACATTCCCGATATTACTGCTCCGAATTTGTCTCCGATTTTATCTGCCTTCCGGTCGGATTGAGTCGAGAGGTCCCATAAAGAGTCGTAACGCTCGCTATGACAGAACCATGCTTTGATTCTCGTCACATTATCCAGAGCACACGTATGCCTTTTTTGCGTATCACAGAGTGGTACGAGCAACGTGTACAGGCTCCTGGGAGATGTTCAAATGACGTATCGTCGTCGTCTTCCTCCAAATTTATAATGTAGCAGCCGGTGAGTTGGGCCAGGTAGGATGATTTAACGGCACCTCTTACAAATACTCGCCTAGAACCGGCGACCATTGTCCTCAAAATTCTGGCGATCGTCCATAGCGGTGTATAGCCCTCGAACCATGCTATCCCGTGATGATTGCTCGTCACCCACTCGTTCGTTGTTTTCACATCCGGGGGTAATTGACGGTACGCGTGAGGTGGTGCAACGATCCAATGATGAGAGTACGATGAATCAAATGAAACGATAGCCACTTCTTTGGGTATAAAATTATTATGTTTATCCCTTAGACCTTGTATGTCAATCGCGATATTCATGATCCGGGCTTACGCTTTGAATGCTTAACGAGAAATGAAGACCATCGCAGCGCTCAACCGCTGAAATCTACAATGACCTGCCTGGATGCATCAATCTCCAGTACGTTATCATATTCCGCATACACGACACATTTAACCGTTGATGTTAGCGCTTCGTCGAATCGTACTTCTATCCTGACGCTACCGTGTTTCACCAGATTCCAATGACTGGCGCTGTTTGCCGAAAGATCGGGCGTAAGATCAAACGCAAAAAGACAATAACCGTAGGGGTACGCGGTGCGTGTGATTGAATTCCCCTGATTGAGAAAGTGAATACCCGTCCCGGAAAATAACGTATGATACGCATCCACATATAGGGCGGTGTCGGTGAAGTTGGGCTGGAGAGCCTTTGACGGTATCTGTACACCGTCAGCATACAAAGCAAGATAATTAATTTGATAATTCTGAAAGTTGAAGGGGTTGAGGGCCCGATTACCGTTGAACGCTTTATTATCGACAAAACCGATAATTATGCGCTTCGGCAGTTGTCCTAGTATTACATTGTCCAGGGTATCCCCGTGTACACCAGCATGCATCGATATAGTTTTAATCTCTACGTGCGTCAACGGGTATTTTGCCGTCGATTTGGCCAATGCTCTCGCATGAGCTAAAAGCATACCCGGGGCAATTTTTGCACGACGCACAAGGAGTGACGCCTCGGTAATGTGGATACTGTAATCTTTTTAAGACGTCATAAGACAGAAGGCGTCACTGGTACGCACAAGACGTAAACGCATCTCAACGCCGTTTATCAGAAATCTCTCCTGGTTAAAGATATCGCAGTGCAAATGACCGAGCAGATCAATCTCCCCGCGCGCATTTAAAACCGTTCGACGATTAGAAAGACCAATGTTTGCGTCTGCTATATCGTCCATTTTACCGGCTGAATCACCATACCATAGACAGCTTGTGAGATGAGAGGTTTTCGCGCCCTGCCCATAATTCAATAATGTTTCAATGTAGGCTCTGTATGCATAAGCATTATTGGGCGGTGATACAAGTTTTTGATTCAAGAATACATCGACCTGATTAAACATTGAGTGGAGTAAATTATTAACAGGCCCCACTTTGACTGTAGGGTCGGGTTTTACAGAGTTCGAGCGTATTCGAACACGCATACTTAGCATGGTATGTGCAAGGTCAATGTACTCGTCACCCTGGCCAGGTACCACGAACTCGATATGTGAATCGTCTGCTAGAGATGAGATCGGTTTGTAGTGTAACCATTGTGTCCCCTCGATGGTAGTTTGAGTCGGCGGTAGTGTAAATAGCTCCAGTTCCGACTTCAAGCACTCACACGAATGAGTGTGTAAGAAAGCCATTTTTTTTTCACGAGAAGATATCGGCCACGGTCCTAGGTCGTGACGTTTTTTTCTACTTCTGTGTTCTTTTCGTCGTCTTTCTACTTGCTCTTTTCACTGTTGTTCTCTTCTTCTTTTTAACACGCCCGAAGTGTTTTTTTGGTGTCGCGGGTTTCTTTTTTTTTTTATCGACCATACGCGTACCGTAGCTGTTGACCGAATGCACAAGTTTGCGAATTTTCGAACGTTTATATCCCGAACCCTGCATGAGGCTATTGAGTTTTTCTTCAGCCTTTCTCTTCAAATTCACGCCCGATTTGCGCAAACGTGATTTAAAGGCCTCTCTAGGATGCATGCCTGTATCTATTATATCGTTTGCTACATTAATTCCCGAGCGTATAGCTTCTTTGCCAACAGTGCGTGCCCCCTGCTTTAGAAGTGGTAAAATTCGGCGAAAAAGACCACCGAGAAAGCTACCGATGCCATGGCCCCTTTGATTCGGCGAGCCTATGTATACCTGACTAATTCCGCCGTAGCCTGTTCTAGCTCCACCCGTCTGTGTATCAAAGTACACATCGTAGTAATCCATTTTCTCTTTCTGTGATGCTGCGGCTAATCTATACGCTTAAACTGCAGCGTCACGGTTAGTGTTCCTCCCTCGAATGGCACCGGTTGCCCAAACTCATCCCTTATATCGATATATATTGTTTGGAAGCTTGTGCGTACAAGAGGCACGTAGCGAGGTGGTGAAAAACTTTTGATTTTCACAGAGCCGTAATTATAATTATTATCCGCATCAGAAGGAACGACACATAACAAGGGTGCGTGCACATCTCCTGTGATGTATGGCTCGCAAATGTCGGTTTAAACAAACAACATGTTAGGGATCCCGTTGGTGAGACTGGCCGGTTGCGGTGCAACATACTTAGAACCACTCATCGCCACAATCCCTGTACTATGGGTGAACCCTAAAAGTTTACTTAATATCGAAGAGAAGTAGAAAGAATGCTCCAGATTTTTACACGCGGTACAGATACGCTCTACCGAGACATAGCCGTTACGCGTGTATTGAAACGTCAAGTGTCCCATCACGCACGGGATTTCGTTTATTGACTCGAGTAACGCATTTACGCTGCGATATACGCCAGCTGGCACGCACGCACGCTCATCTTTGAAATCGATGTCGGCCTTCGCACCGGGTGTCGTAATGTTCGTTACCACGCTGACAAAGTTTTTTTCGCCTTCAGGCGGTACATGCAAAATAGTCATGGGTATGTGTATCTCGGCTAAAGAAACAGCCCACTTACCCTGCAGGTTTACGCTTTGCGGCAAACGCGTCGTATACTGCGTGGTCCTATTTTCAGGATAATACTTCATGCTACTATTGCTAGGTAAAACAACATAGAACTCATCCTTCATCTCGCTCACTTTTTCCTACGGCCTTTTGCGCTCACTTGGACTCTCGATAATTCGGCTTCGTAAAAAATACCGTCAATCTCCTCGTTGTTAAGGTCACGCAAGATGTATACGACAGGTCTGCTACTCAATGATAGGCGGTGTATCTTAAACAGTTCACTGCTCCACCCACTCTCGTATCCTTTTGCAAAGGCCGCCTTTGCACTACTGATACGAACAACGTCACCCACCCTGTATTTAGGAGGTGGCCATCGTTTGGGTTGATTATATCGCTGCAAAAGATTATTTCGCGCTTTGGCCGCTGAAAAAAGCGTCACAGATACGGGCGTCATTTTAGTGCCGCTGTGTAGTGTATGATTATATGCAGAAACTATATTCTGCAAAACATCAATATAGCGTTTTTGGCGAGAGTACGTGAAATACCGCCACATTCTTTTTTTCAGTGTTCGATTGAATCGCTCTACAATGGCGGCTTTTATATCGGGGTTACGTGTCGCGCGAAACTGGATATTATTTTTCTTCAGGAACGCCTGAAAGACGGCGCCCGTAAACTCTCTGCCCTTGTCTGATTGCAGACAAACGGGACATCGCCCATGTGTGCTCTGTAGGGAGAGTATGCGTGTCAGAGCTTCAGCCGCTGTCGCAGCAGACTTATCGCGCAAGGGCTCGACCTACGCGTACTTGCTGAGCATATCTATGACCACAAGAAGATAAGCATAACCGTCATTATAACTTTTAAGTGAGCGAAGATCTACAAGATCAGCTTCCCATACATCATCAACGGTCCATACGCTGTAGGACCGACGTGGGAACCGACGCCTCACAGGTCTGTGCTTGGTATAAGCATCCTGAGCTTCAAGCCACTGTGTCGTTTTAGCAGGGGAGATATTTTTTTTGCGGCTCACGTGTAACAGCTTTGCTGCAGCTCCGGTGAAAGACGCTTCATGGGAAGGATCAAAGTATACTTTTTCGAGTACTTTCATACTGATAATTTGAGACTAGCCCAGGTCACTCGTCTCCTCTTGCAATTGCCTTCTCCGGAGCCGTTCTGTATGCTGCGGTCGGATTTACTGCTCTCGCTGCCGCTGTAAAATTCAGAATGACCGATATCGCTGATAGCCCCGTCATTTTCATCGGTGGCACTATCACAGCGCGATTGTAATGTTGAATTTGCTCGAGACTCCAGCCAAAATTCTTCGTCTCCCACAAATTCTCGAGGTGTCTGTATGGATCGCAAAAATGTTGCAAAGACTTTTCGGCCCGCCGGCTTGGCTACTTTTCTCGCGCGCATTGCGTCGTTCACGAGATCAACGATGTTTGAATCCTTGATCGGTTCCCCGCTGGCCGAAACCACACCGGCCGAATCCCAAGAAAAATCTGACGGAGGTGCATCATGCAAACGTCGCAATAAAAGCTTTGCTTTATTGCGAAATTTCAACGGTACACTCTCAATGATAATGGAATCATTCATTCGGGTCGTAGGGATGTCGCTTTTGGTTGGGGTGAATTGCGCACTACCCTCTTTCTTTTTCATAAGAGTATGGTACTGATGTGCTCGTTCCTCATCAGCGAAATGCAAGTACCGTTGCAGTACACTAAAATATGCCAGCCACTTTTCACGCTCATCCGCGTACGCGTTAGATTTCAAAATCTCATTCATCTCCGCATCTAGTCTGCTGAGAGCCTCCTCGATTATTTTCTCTGCTTGTTTTGCTGACCCCTCGTTATCATTGGTAAAATTATGCGGCCTATGACTACTGAGCTGTAATATGTTTTCCTCAGGTACCAAAACCATTTTTCGGGCATGCTCCATCATCCACGAGCAGCAATCAGATTAGACAACACAGTACCTAGTATAGGGGCAAGTAGAAGGGGTAAAAAACCACCACTTTGAACGACAAACTTCTTCTTACTCTTCCAGCACCCGTTTTTCGAGGCTAAGCGGCGAAGGAGGGGAGCGTGACGGCGCAGTTTTTTCCTCTGACCAGACTTGAGCGGTATATTGCCACGAAGAACGTTCAAAGTACACTCGCAAACGCAGCGTATCATGCGAGGGTCTGCTTTTCGCAAAATGGCCTCGCGCTGTTCTTTGCTGAGATACTGAAGGGCGTTCAATATCGCAATGCTCTTCCTGCTGAGAGACGATCTGTTGCGTGCCATTACAGACGTAGAACTGGCAATTCGCCTCTCGTGTTGCCGCTTTTAAATTTTTTTCGCGGCACGTAAACGAAATGATGAGGGTCATCGGGAAAAATACATGCGCGGAATCGACAATTGTCGGGTGTCGATTACTTCAAATCTAGTAGCAAATAACCATGAGGCTTAGACGTTGCGTCGTAATAAACCTCTTGCAGAAAGCGCGGGTTCTCAGGACATACCTGTCTCGCCAGGTGCTGTATTTGGGCACGATCGCGAGGATTTTTGAAAATAACGATATAACCTGCGTTCAGAGAGATATCTCTCTGCCCATGACCCTGATGGAATAAGTTCTGCGTGATAAAAATAACACTCAAATTCTTATGATGACTACCCTTGGTGAAGAGATCGACAACGCTGTTGTTCGATGCTTCACGCATCAGATCATCGATAATTAAAAGCTTGGCGCGAGGGTCGTTTGAGTAATCGGTAGACTGGGGTAATCCCTCGCGAAATTCAATAGAGGTACCGTACTCCGCATATGCCGTCTGCCACTCGGAATAATAGAATATTATCCTCGCAAACGGCTCGCTGCTCATACGCGTGATGAACTTTAAAATTTTGTTTACAAAATACGTCTTACCGCAACCTGTAGGTCCGCAGACCATTGAAGTCCACGGATGCGTCCACCGCACGTCCATTGTGATGAATGAGAAAAGGTACTTCTGAAGTAGCAATAAATACTCTACAGACGTGGCGTTTCTTTTTACAAATATATTTGCAGGTAAAATATATTTTACAATTCCTAATGACGATAGCCGTAAGGCAGCGAACCGTATTCGCCATCACGCCTTCGCTTAACACTCGACGGTTTACACGATTTTGTTTCGGAGCGTGTAACAACATGATGGAGCTCTGTACGTCTAATAGCATCGTAGCGCAACACAATAGGATCCTCTCTGTCCCCAACAATGAAGGACCGTACAGACTGGTAATTTATTAACGCATTGTTTGCAAAATTAAGCGTGATACCCTTAACCTTACAAACTTCGCTCTCCGACCCGTCAGGAGCACGTACTATAAACGCGTAAAATGTTGGCCCACCGGAAATGAAGCTTTTGATATAGCTACCCTCCCCATAATCACTCAACTCATCCGTTAAATCACCTAAGAGCTGGCCTACAGGAGGTTCGTATTCGTTAGGCTGCTGTCTCGTTACATAAATAACAGAGTCTGTGTCGCAGTACAAGGCACGCCGATCGAGACGTTCCAGATAGCTGTAAAGCTTTAGACGCGCCTGTGCCGTGGTGTATGCAGCAATTACAGCATTCGCTATATTCGAGGGCATGACAGCCTCATCCGTATTAGTATAGCTTACATACAACGTTTGATTATTTACAGGAAGCATGTCGGTAATTTCGCACCCGGGGTCGGTCAATAATTCCATAAGTTTTCTTCGCGTCGATACCACGACTGTTTGCGGAAGATTCTCGCGTTGGCCGAATTTTCCCCAGAATGAATTTAGACAAAGCTTTGCGAGCGAGCGTAACCCGGGGTTTTTGGCTATCGCCTGCCTGTTCAAGCGAACACCCTCAGATCGTTCAAAATGCGCGATATAACGTTCTTGCTGTGTTTCATCGTCTGCGCAGTTTTCAGGCCACCCGCTCGCCTCTTGCTTGATTTTCAAAAATGTATTGATGTATTCGGCGAACAGCCCGCCTGATTGCGCATTACGGTCGAATTGTGTTACTTTGTATTGCCAAATTTCGGCTATAGAGAGTATTGTGTAGCCGCACGAAACAGCTTTACGCAACTCGTCAACTACCCATGTGCCCTCGAACACACGGTCAGCGATATCATCGTGTGTGCACTCCTCCTGATTCATTATCTCGCAGCAGCTACGGCATAAAGAGAACAGCAACCGCTGATGCATACGAATGGGTAATACAGGATGATAAAGATTGCGCGGCGGTAGCACAGTGCATTTGACCAACCCCTCAACGTGCGTTAAATCGTTAGTTCTCCCCGTCAATTCTAAGCACTCTTCAGCAATAAATACTTTTGGATGGCCCACGGGGTATTTACCAAATTTGCAGATATACGGATACAGAGAACAGACATCTACGTAGCGTATACGCTCCCCCTCCCTTGTATCATAGAGTGTTACCATGTTTTCTGTACGCCCGCCGAAGAACGCATCACGAGGGTTCAATGGATCTTTTGCCGTTAGAGGATGATCCCGCACGAGCTCACGAATTTCAGAGTTTGCTTCTACATGACGATCCCACTCGCATTCCCAAATCTCCACCAACTGGTAACCGCTCGAGCGAATTCTCTGTGATATGGCTATGGTTCGTTCTAGACTCTCGTCCATAGACAGGCCATTGCGCTGTTTACGATCTCTATTAAAGATGTAGCATTTGGCGCAGCCGTGCCAATAGCAGCCGTGAAACTGTAATACATGTGCTGTGCCGTTTGTTTCGTAGTAGCCGTCAACTAGTAAATTCTGAGGTAATTTAAACTCGCGTGATCGACCTGCGTGTATAATGGGGTGCCCGAGAGAATGCTCCATCCAGACGAGCCATGAGATTGCTTTTTTCGACTGGTTATGAGCCCATCTATAGCCACCTAGAGGTATAATACCAATCGTGTTGTCTTTTAGGAAATTTTTACGAAAGACGCGAAAACAGGCTGACGCTATTGTTGTGCTCTCGTCAAAAGGACAGACGCGACCGTTGGCTATAAACATAGAGCGAAAAGCCATGCACGCACGTCGTAATATTATAACATCGTCCGTGCAATAGCTTACAAGCTCTTTCGAAAAGTCGAACACGTAATTGGCGTCTTTTGACTCCCTGTGCCAGGCTAGAAATTTTTCGCGCTCTGCAGAGCGCATCGTGTCAGCGGAGTAATACTCTATAGGCGGCAGTGGCCCGACATAATTTTGATTTTCCGGCCTGTTGAACAAATGGGGAAAAATACCTTTAGTGATAGAACCTGTGAGGCCGAAGGCTTTAGGTAATGCACTAAGAGGCATGTGGAAATAATTTAGGCTGTCGAGAAATACCAGTTTTTCAAGGCGCATCGAGATGATCTTTGTACCGTTCATAATTATACACGGTAGTTGAGTCTTTTTTTCCTCGATCAAATAACGCAAAATGAATTGCGCATCGAAACCCCCGGCATTGTGAGCAATACAGATCGTACGCGAGAAATTATTGACCCGCTGCATAGCAAACTCGACCAGTTGACCCACAGGATGATGAATAAATACAAACTCATGGGGGCCGCAATGTTCACAAGGCTCATCGATAGAATCACGCGTGCAGCAATATGTGCAAACGCGCTGCGCTACGCACAGGTTTGGCTCGTGTATAAAGGTACCAGCATCGCCGTGTACATTCGTGCATTGCTGCGTCTCAAAATCATAAAATATGAAAAGAATTTTAGCCGCCTCTTTGTCGCCGCGGATGGGCTTCATGAAGCACGCGTCGTTATTGGAATGGTCTGTTCTACATATTTTGCAAAAGATCACGCCACAAACATGTTTTCTCCTTCTATCCAACGGCCGTAGTGTTTTCAAGCATCCACGGCACCGTTTGAGAGAGGCACAAACACCATTTGATTTTCGTCTTTGGGTCTGCTTAACAACCAGATGGTTTTCAAAGCATTGCCGACCGTAAAATGTGCGAGCGCACATTTCACACTCGAGTGTAGCATTTACGTTGGGATTGCAAGGCGGGGCCGTCATGCAGCGAGGCCACTTCTTTTTTGAACATCTATGACTTAGTCTACGATATTGCGAATTACACGAGGAGCAAAAATCGCGGCTTCCGGCAGCACCTCGTAAATTTAATATCGGCTGAAAGTGATGCGAGCGCTCATAATACAATATGTACAGAGTGTGCTGGATGCTACCAAAAGTGTTCAAGGCTTTTTGCGTGCCATCGAACAAAGGCTGGACCCCGCGCCCCAGAGTTAAAAATTCGTAAACCACTACCGCAATACCGTCTTGCGCTAAATAATTTTGAAATAGAGCAACCTCCCGGATACCACAGCCATTCGCGGGTACTGTAACATGAGCGGCGTTCGTTAATTCAAGAGCTGCGTTTCTCTGCAGTGAACCGTTAATCTGTCTCATACGCTGCCAATTTGCATGTAAGTTACCCGAGCGTATTTCACCCCTCTCGACGTAGGCGCGCGCAGCAACCAGCGATCGCGGTAAACACAAATTATCATTATTCCTAATCGTGAGAATAGCTTTTTTTGCAACACCCTCGTGTGTTAGTTTTTTTCTACCGGAACCTTCGACACCCTGTATAATACTAACTTTTATCGTACATGTATCGGCGATATTCAACAATGCTGCACTTTGGGCAACACTAGCTATTAATTGCCAAATATCGTTAAAAGTGCAGTCTCTGACGGGCCGAAAGGAGAGCCATACGGGACCGTGCGGTAGGTTACTTGAGGCAAACGATATACCTATATAATCGCTAGCTTCGCAGGAGGTTGTTATGTGCGTCAGGAGATCGCGAAACGCTCCTTCAAGCCATTGTAAAATGTGGCAGTCTGGCGGCGGTTGACAAATGCGCACGGTCAGTTCCCGACCGCGGAGCTTGAAACGCTTGAAGTAGCGGCGAGCATCCCCGATGATTTCGATGCGGGTACCGGGCGGCTGCACATCGCCAAAGGGCTCATCGGTAGGGGTCTCGCGCTGGCGTCTAGGTCCTCCGCCACCATCCTGTACTTCTGTAAAACGGGGTAAGATTGTTTTAAAAAATGTTAACACTAGCGGATAAGGGCGTGCAACCTGATATTATCGTTAATTTTACTACAATGTACCTGCTATTATTGTTAATTTTATCCCCCCATGGGCGTCTACAAGAGCTCTTCATCAGGTATTACGGACGCCGATGCATAACCTGCCATAAAATAGTATTGCTCACTTTTCTTTTTAAATCCCCAGAAATACAAAGAATAAAATAGAGCAATAATTAAGAAGAGGAAATATGAAAATAGATGTGTTGCGAGAAAATAGACGCCCTTTACCTGAGTCAGTGGTAGAATCTAAGAGACGATTTATCCAATTATCGTTGAGCTCAATGATATTCTGTATATTCGCGTCTTCAAACGGGTAGCTCAATCCGAGACCCATAGGATACTCCCACTCTTGATTTTCGCGGTGGTCATATTCCTCAACGGGATTGACCTCCTGCTGAGGGTCACCATTGTCGCCGACATCGTTCCCTTCGTTGTTCGCCGGGTGCAAAGCTGTGTATGTGCCCCCCCGCTCTATTACTCATCTGTTCAAAATTATTATGATTATTTTTCTGCTTACCCTCATTATTGCCCGTAAATATCTCGACAGGATTGTACACGCTCGATGTAGGTGATGCATAACCGACGGGTCGGTCGCGCGACCAGTGCTCCTCTATAATGCTACTTCTAGCACTTACAGTTTCATCATCATCGTCAATGCAGTCGTCATTATTTACTTCTCCACTGCTCGCATGGCTCTGTAAATCTAATTATATTTCCGCTCTGTTATCAAATGTTCAAAAATATTTAGTATCATTTTTATTCATCCCTACTTACTCTCATTGCCGCCCGTAAAAATTTCGGATGGTTCGCGTATGCCTGGTGTAGACTCACGCTCCTCGGTATCCGCAAATATATCAGAGGTGCTTGATGGATAGGCAGCCCGCTGTGTTTCTCCTTCATCATCATCGTTTGACACAGGTGAAAGATGCTGATAATCAGGGCGCGCTCTAGCACATTGAACCGCCCTAGCTTCTTCTTCTTCCACGACACGCGCCTCCTCAATAAGCATAGCTTCTTCATCGCTCGACGCATCTAAGAGTTGATAATCTGTGGTCGCACAGATATTGTCACTATGCCTTCCTCACAAGAAGACGTCTTACATTACAGGGTGACCCATAGCCAACGATAATATTGCAAATACTGCTGGAAATGTCATTATTATTTTTTACAAAATGTATTAAGTGACAAAAATTAGCCCTGAATATGTAGCTGCTGATTGTTATCGGTAGTACGATGTTTTATTAATAGGCAGATAAAAGTCGGCCCGAAAAAATAACAGCATCTGCAATATTCGCGATGCTTTTTGGGACATCCTGTATATTAGGTACAGCTTACCGTTTATCTCGCTAATGAGCATTCGAATACACGGCACGTTCACAAGATTTCTACGCTGTAACTCTTCGAATGCAGATGTAAGAACTCGGTAGCCCTTTAACATTCCTCTGTTGTAAGCCGTAACGATGGACCGGAGCGGTGACCACCATAGCACATATTTCAAGCGTTTCAACAAAGAGGTTTCCGGTAAATAGCGTAACTCACTGCACCAATTATCATTGCACCTTCGTCGAAGCTGACTGCTTTGAATTTTTGATACCCGTAAAAGATCTAAAATAGATGCGCGAAGGTAACGGCCGGCCATTATCGCGGTAAAGAAATGTGCTGTTAGCTGGTTGAATCACGACTGATAGTCGCTTCAATTTTGCGAGTACCAATGATATTGTGAATCATGTATACACGTACATCACAGTATGTGCAAATGATACGCATTTTGAAAATCTTGAGATTTCTCGTGGGTCGCTATGTAAGACGATATTTCGCAGCAGCAGCAGCAGTTTTGCTGAGCTGCGAAAATCGTGAACGAGCTCATCATACCTTCTCCATCGACTCGTTATGACCATTATAAAGTATCGGCGCATAATATTCATTTTTAAAAGCGTGACATTTTCAAGGGCCCTACGCGTATCTGTATTTCGCCGTGCTTCCTTATAAATGTTATAGTTTTAGGGTAAATTACATTGTGCATATGAATAGAGCACGAGCGGCCATATATATATATATGTGTGTGTGCAGTGTTGGGCGTTTTTTTAATTGATGGTGCTCTAATTACAAATTACAATTGTAATTTGTAATAAGTAAAAAAAAAAGGCTAATTACAATGGCATTTTGTAATTAGAAATAATTTAGTTACGAATTACTATTATAATTCATCATTGTAAAAACTGTGAAATACAAATTACAAATGTAATTGGGAACGGTTTTTTTTCTAATTACAAATTACAAATGTAATTGGGAACGGTTTTTCTTCTAATTACAAATTACAAATGTAATTAGAATTTTTTTTCTTTCTAATTACAAATTACAAATGTAATTAGAATATGTTTTTTTTCTAATTACAAATTACAAATGTAATTAGAATTTTGTTTTCTTTCTAATTACGAATTACAAATGTAATTAGAATTTTTTTCTTTCTAATTACAAATTACAAATGTAATTAGAATATGTTTTTTTTCTAATTACAAATTATAAATGTAATTAGAATATGTTTTTTTTTCTAATTACAAATTACAAATGTAATTAGGAACGATTTTTTTTCTAATTACAAATTACTAATGTAATTAGGTACGGTTTTTTTTCTAATTACAAATTACAAATGTAATTAGAATTTTTTTTCTTTCTAATTACAAATAATAAATGTAAGTAGAATATTCTTCATTCTAATTACAAATAATAAATGTAATTAAAATATTTTTCTTTTCTAATTACAAATAAAAAATGTATTTAGAATATATTTTTTTCTAATTACAAATCACAAGTGTAATTAGAGTCGATTTTTTTCCTAATCACAAATGACAAGCGTAATTATAATTAATTTTTCTTCTAATTACAAATCTAATCAGCATCGATTTTTCTTCTTATTACAAATGAAAAATGTAATTTGAATTAATTGTTTTTCATAATTAACAAAATTCACATTCCTCAAAATTCAGGAATTCAAAATGGCGGATCGAAATACAAAAATTTACGCGATTCGCACGATAATTGGTATTAGAGGGTGTACGAGGTCGCTGGTTATGAATCCATCCTCAAATTCATAAATCCAAAATGGCAGATCGATCGACCCCGTGTGCAGCTTATTGATGCCACATGGCCCACATAGAGTATTTCGTGATTGGTTAGACTTGACTTTCGCAAAATTTGGTACTCAGAGGTTTCCGCAGTCTGTTGATTATGAATTAAAGGTCAAAATAAAAAATAGCGGATCCAAAATGGCGGTTTAACACTGAAAATTTATTCAATTTGACTAAAAATTGGCACTCGGAAGTTTTCGAGATTGCTGATTACAAGTCTGTCCTCAAAATGCGTAAATTGAAAATTGTCGATCGATCATGGTGAACTACAATACAATAATTTACTCTATTCTCACGATAGTTAGTATTAAGGGGGTTTCGAGGTCGAGGTGCGACCGAGAATATGAATTTGGCTCGAGACAAGACCGAGACTCAGTTTTCACCTGTCTCATCTCGAATCTGATCGAGACGAACTAAAGTGTCGTCTTGTCTGGTTTTGTGGCATCACTAGAATAATCACTCCAAAAAAATTTTACTGACTTTGGGTAACTCCCCCACATAACATATCAAAAGTAGATAAAAATGAAAATCAGAAAACAAACATTTTCTTCACCCCGATTTTATATTTTTTTTTCTCGCCGTAAAGTGCCAAAAAACGTTTTCTTATGCCGATTTAATATAAAAGACATGTAATAAAAAATTGAAAATAAATATGAAATCGGAATAGCCGGCAGTAACGTTTGGTGCACAGCTTTTCCGGTCGCATATGTTAAACAGCATAGGCCTGGATTGTGGATGGGTGACCACCCAGCCGCCCGATAGTTTGCGTGCCGACTTCTGAGCAGAGGGCAGTCTTTCTAAGTACCTGGTGGTAATTTACTTGAAACTCAGTAAAAATAAAAGCCGCCTGTACCGGTATGGATTTTCCGCAGTTTCCCCATATCCACGGTGAATGCAGTACAGTCTAGCTAAAAGGCAGCTGCAGATGCTACGGCCTTTAGACGCTTTTTTCTCGATTTTTACTTGGAGAAAAAGTACGAAATCGGAGTAAACACTTTTTTTTACTTCGATTTTATATAACAGAAATTTCGGAGTAATAATACATATAAACGTAATGGAAAAAATCTTGAAATTTTTATTTAAAAAATTGTAATTATAAGATTAAATTTACAAGCTATTTATAAGCTATAAGTTATTATAAGCTAAGTTTATAATAACGCTGACAGTCTTTTCCGTTGGTCTAAATAAATAAATAAACAAATTATTTATTCCGTTATACAGGGTGTCCCAAAACTCAACGATAATCTGAGACCGGATGAAAGGCCAAGTTATACCAGTTCTGGGAAAAATACAAAAAAAAATCCATATCACTCAGTTCAGCGATAATAGACATTTAAAAAAAAAAGTTGAAATTCGACACCCTTGGTCGCATTTTCAAGTCCTGTGATCACCAATGTCACAATTTCGCTGTGATTTTTTAAATTTCGTGATCTTCATTAACGATGCTATTAATCGCAACTACAAATTAATGCAAAAAACATTGTTAATTTAATAAAATAAGTTAAGTTTTAGTGAGTCATGGTTCACAAAAATATTGTTACTTAACTTTGACACTTCATTTTGAAAAAAAAAATGTACTACACTACACTTGGCAAGTTATTTCGAAAGATGGCGCATTTAATCAAGATTTCAAAATGGTGCAACACTTGCCGCTTTTCTTGCCATTAAAAATTTTATTTCTTATTTTTTTCAAATTGAGCTCATTTTGAACAACTCAACATTAGGAATTTTTGTTACTAAAATTTGTTATTTTTTGTTTCTGGTCTGAAATAAAATTATTATTTTTAGTAAAGAGGTAATTGAGTCAGTTAATAACCAATTTTTATTGTAAAAAACATATGTTTTTTACTATAAAAATTGGTTATTAACTGACTCAATTACCTCTTTACTGAAAATAATAATTTTATTATTATTATTTTTAGTAAAGAGGTAATTGGTTATTAACTGACTCAATTACCTCTTTACTAAAAATAATAATTTTATTTCAGACCAGAAACAAAAAATAACAAATTTTAGTAACAAATATTCATAATGTTGAGTTGTTCAAAATGAGCTCAATTTGAAAAAAATAAGAAATAAAATTTTTAATGGCAAGAGAAGTGGCAAGTGTTGCACCATTTTGAAATCTTGATTAAATGTGCCATCTTTTGAAATAACTTGCCAAGGGTAGTGTAGTACATTTTTTTTTCAAAATGAAGTGTCAAAGTTAAGTAACAATATTTTTATGAACCATGACTCACTAAAACTTAACTTATTTTATTAAATTAACAATGTTTTTTGCATTAATTTGTAGTTGCGATTAATAGCATCGTTAATGAAGATCAAAAAATTAAAAAAATCACAGCGAAATTGTGACATTGGTGATCACAGGACTTGGAAATGCGACCAAGGGTGTCGAATTTCAACTTTTTTTTTTAATGTCTATTATCGCTGAACTGAGTGATATGGATTTTTTTTTGTATTTTTCCCAGAACTGGTATAACTTGGCCTTTCATTCGGTCTCAGATTATCGTTGAGTTTTGGGACACCCTGTATATGAAATGACCAATCACTGGTGGTTCGACCGTGCCAATCTAGTGTAATTTTCAATAGTCAAGTTTTGTAGCATTTGCCTTTGACAATACTCGTTGCTGAAAATGAGTATCTGTAAGTCGGTTATATCGTGGCAAATTCATCATTGTGGCAAAACTGAATAGCCGTTCCACAGGAGCTGACGATGGCAGTGGCGTATTATATTTTAAAAATACGGATCGCATGATTGGAAAATCTCGCAGCATGTCCAAATTCGTACTCGATTTGTTTGAATATCTGAGGAATTCAATTTCAGCCTCCCCATAACCAAAGAGGACTGCAGCTTCTTGGGAAGCAGGTGGTTGACCAAAATCGAAGAAATCGTCCTGTTCTTCCATTAGTTGAACTGGCTCTTTTTGAGCTGCAGCCTCTGTCGCAGCTCTCAAAACTAACATACGAACCCTCGCCTGGGTTGCCGCATCAAGACAGGAGAGCCATCGCATTTTGAATTTTGGGTGGCTTACTGCAGCAATAGCTGCATTTTGGCATGGTTCAGCCACGGTGAAAAACGATTCGAATCTCCTCTGAAGTGCAGATATCAAACCCTCTACTAAAGGCAGGCAGTGCTGAATTCGTTCATCACTTTGTAGCTGCAATAGTCTCCTACGTGTAGTGACTAACGTAGGTAGTAGATACCCGTAATAGCAATACGTTTCGCCTTGCAATCTATCTATTGCTTCTGCGACAGGTTTCATACACAAAAGATATTCCTCGAGGTAGACGAAATCGTTGTCCCTCAACACACTGCGGATGCCAAGAGCTGCACTGAGCGGGGGAATCCTGTCTTTCAAAGATACAATTTGGCTGATCGAATCGTACAGCGAATTCCACCGAGTAACAACAGGGCGCAGCAAGGCTACTTCCAATTGCTCTCTCATTTGTTCACAATTACGAGGAGACCGCAGCGCTTTCCATAGTAATGTGCAACGACTAATCGCTTCGGAATGGATAGCAGCTAACTGCGGCATTTCGCTTAGAAGCTTGATCGTATCTGTTGTCGCAATTAAATTCAGGGTGTGGCTAGCACATCGTAGGTGTTTTGGCAGCCCAATACTGAATTCTTCTTGTGAAACTGAACAGAATGCACGATCCTCCAGCAGCACAGCGTTGTCAGTATCATCAGGAGATTCTTCATCGTCTTGACTTTCCACAACTTGAGGAAGTGTTTCTGTTAACAAAAAAGTAACAATTTTAACAAACGGTGAACAGTATAAAAGACATACTTTCTCATCGAGCGACTTTTTTGCAAACCCTCTCAGATAAATATTATAATTGGCCAAATTTTAGTACTGTTTGGTGGCACTCTCTGTGAATTTTTTCACATTTTTTGAGTCTTAAATTTAGTAATCTGTATTTTTTGTTGTTTCCTCTGTGACTAGAAAGGGACGAGTCCGGCAAAAAACATTAAAACAATTTTTTTCGTTTTCGTGAATTGTTCACATAGCAAAAACTTTTTTCAGCGAAAAAAAATCGAAACGGATTTTTTTTCATCCAATCGGGCACCTTTGATTCGGCTGCTAACCTTAAAGAGTATTTAGCAACGTGTTGCGAACCTATGAACAAATTCTCAACGAGGAATTCTCCAACTTTAACAAGGGAACAAATATATTTAAAAAAAAAACAGTTTTTAACGTAGCATATTGTAAGAACGAATCATCGCTTACAATATACTTTCAGATAAATAATATTTATTTGAGAGGATTCGCAAAAAAGTGGCTCAGTTGTGGAAGAATGCTTCACAGATAACTCTAAATAATTGAAATTTAATTATTCATGAATTTTGAATAATTGTGGTGATGCGAACGATTATTTTATTACAGGATACATTTACCGATAGAAGTAACGAGAATTTATTGTAACGAATTGCAGGCCGAATTATTTGTATTAGCAATTTTATAAGTTTAACTATGCTAATCATATTACCGTAGAAGTAGGCGTCCGGCAAATCAACTCCAAATTCTTGGAACGCTTTCACAAAATTGGCGGCATTATCCGTGACAGTAGCGCATAGTTTTGGGACGTTCAATCCAAATGAAACATGAATTTCCGATAAACACCGGGCGATATTTGCATGGGAGTGCGTTCCGGGAAACCGTCGACAAGTTATAGCTCCAGATTTTCTCTTGAGGGTCTCTCGGTCGATCTAAGCAATAAAAAATATTAATAATTGCATAGCTGTCATCTCTGTAATTTTATAGCAGCCATAATAAGCAGTACAGTAATGACAATGACTCGTTATTAGGCTCATTCATTTTAAACCGACATTTTTTTGCGCTTGTCATCGACAAATGTTTATATTTGGACTAAGAAAATCCTCAATAAGCGCTAGGCATGAATTTTTTCTATAAGGTCACTCAGGTGACGGTAAGTTTCTTCATTTGTGTAGTACGAAAAAAATACTTGTTTTTGTTTTGATTAGATATTACTCAGTGTACAATTTTTGTTTAACTTTTCGGTATATAGCCTTAAACAGAACTGAATTCTGTACAAAATTGTTGATACTTTAGGAATGCAGAATCAATAATAAAAAGGTTGTGTGAATTTTCAAAGACCTCGTTACATGAAAAATCATTTTGTTCAAGTTGAAGAACAATTTTGTATAAAATTCCATTTTTCCCGAAATATACCACAGAGTCTGGGAGGGGGAGATTTTTTGAAAATGATTCTTAATTTTCAAGCTCAACATTTTTAATCAGTACATTTCATTGGAGCCTATTTTCCTGTCATGAAATCAGAATTCTCCCATTTGTTAATGTAATTTTTTTTAAGTAGCAAATCAACTTTTTTAACCATAAATACTTAATTTGTGCTTAGTTTTGATGTTATATTCACAACAAACGTTTTTCCTTAAACAGAATTTATAAACATGAAATGGTTATTTATCTAATACGTTTAATTGATAAAAAATTGTAAATAATGAACATGAATTTATTAAACAATTTATTTTTAATTCGAAAGAGAGCTTCGAGAGGCTACGAACATTTTTTATTACAAGTACTGAAAAACCACCGATGGGAATTCTCAACTTGTAATAAAGTTGAATAAATTTTAAACAAAATTGTTCTTAAACTTTATTTTACCTGTCAGTAATCTCATCGCGACAGGGGTTTCAAAATGATTTTTCATATAACGAGGTATTTGAAAATTCATATCGCCTTAATTATTAATTTTGCATTCATAACGTTATTGAATGTTTGAACAGAATTCAGTTCTCTTTGAGGCATATACCGGAGAGTGAAACAAAAAATGATTAAACTGAGTAATATCTAATCAAAGCAAGAAAAAGTATTTTTTTCATGTTATACAAATGAGGAAACTTACCATCGACTGATATACCTTTCAAAATAAAAATCCAAGCCGGCGCTTCGTGAGGATTTTTTTGAGTCCAAATATAAACATTTGTCGGTCAGGAACACAAAAAACATGTTGATTTAAAATGAATCAGTCATATATCAAATGTTTAGGCACTAAAAATGCTTATAATTATTTTTATCGAGTTTTCAACAGGCATCTAGGAAAATGTAAAATACCCAATGAACGGTGACGCCTAAAAAGCTCCTGTTTCTAGACGTCCAAATATCGGCCGTAGTACATACGAAAGTCGCATACTCGACGATAGCTCTCTTTAATTCGTCCATATTTTGCATATGGATAATTTGAATGCGTCTCCCCAATGTACGCCTTGTCAGGTGTTGTAAGGCTGTATTATTTTTATTGATCTTCAGGTCTAAAATAGATATATTTTTGAGTTGTCTTTATATGGTAGAAGAATGTTTTTGACTCAGTTAATTATCATTAAATATCATTAAATATTAGTCAAACACTAACGTTTAGATTTAAAGTCGGACACTAAACAACGAACCGTCAAATTTTTTTCGAAATGCTGGCATTTCTACCGTACTCAACGACGCCATACTTTCAAGGATATAATTTGAAACGTTTGTTTCAAAATCCTCTTGAGAAAAAATACAGGAAGCTCGTATCCGTTGTCTTCGTTGGGGGTTCTCATTTTGAATTAATATGCGTTTGGTCTCTTTGTAGACCTTATACTGCTCGTAAATGTCTGGATGTACCCGCTACAAGTCGATTGTAAATTACCACGTTATTTATATAGTGCCCATAAAGTACTGTGATACGAAACAGATTTCAGTGAAACTTTGCAGTTCTGTAATTAGTCACGAACAAACACTATCTTATACTGGTCAAAAAAGTTAGAGGATTTCGTAAAAATGTGAATTTTTAAAGGGCTGTATTTCAGTGACAAATGATAGTACAAAAGGTAGTGGGAGATAACTTTAAAGCTCAAAGTTCATAGTTTTCGTTTCTGAATTAAAACATTATTTATCTATAACAGTTTGTTATCGACAAATCAATGAAGCTTGATTAAACAAAATTTAAACTTCAACGCGCTGTAGGAAACGTTTACGAAAGGATCGAATTGCAACATCGTATAGCTTGAAGTTTTCTGTAAAATTTTATTTTTGATGAACTTTGTATGATCATTATTTCTGGAAATATCGGCGATCGAAGGACAAATGGTACTTCGACTTTGATGGCCTTTAATCCCCGAACCAATGATCGTACAAAATTTAACCAGAGAATTCATAACGAATACAATTAAAACAAGATGTTTGTTTCAGATGACTAGAATGGCCGGAATATTAACGCCCGACAATAAAAAAATTTCATGACATGATTCGCGGAAAAGCTTGTACAATACACAATTTGCAGTAAAATGCTGAAAAAATTTAAGATGTTACTTCAAACATGTATAAATATACCAATGAAATACTAATACTGTAGATTTAACCATTTCTCTAAATTTAATTCCCAAAAGAACCTTGAAAACCCAATTAAAAATGACCCCAAAAATGCACATTTTTATGTGATCGTTTAATTTTGTTGAGCAGCGTATTTATTTCTTATATATATAGATTTTATCATTTGTCTATATTCTATTAATTTATTGGAATAGGTTAACTTACTCTTAAGTGCGTTGTAAAGTTGGACGGCGCAGCTAACGATCCTTTAAATCTTTTATTGCCGCCACAAGCCATACATTTGGCCATAATGAGCCCGTCCCGAGTGGATGCCATAATATCCACCGTGAAATATCGGCCATCGAGGTATGCACGCCTCTGGCATTCTTCCTGTAGAGTGCTAAGAGGCTCATCCTGAATTCTGTCGTCAACATCACTAGTATCGCTAACGTCTCCATCTCCGTCGTTTCGAATTTCGTCAAAATGATTATCATCATCCATAGCTCAACGCTTCCACGGAACGACACTGTGCTGATTTGTACGCACTAACTTGCAACTGTTAGTGTACTGTATGTTAGATATATTAATAATTAGAATTTTGTTATTAGCAATTTTGGTTTTGGTATATAAGTATTACCTAAGTATATTGGTATACTTAGGTTGAAGTAAGTTATTTTTAATTATACTATTCGTTCGTATACTTAATTATATGCAATAATGTATACGAAACCGTATAGTAATTTAAGTAATTACTGTTATTGTACTGTTCTGTATTGTTATTGTACTGTTATTGTACTGTTTGTACAGTTATTGTACTATTCGTTCGTATACTTAATTATATTGTACTGTTCTGTACAGTACAACAGTACAATAGAGTATGTTATTGTACTGTTATTGTACTATTCGTTCGTATACTTAATTATATGCAATAATTAAGTATACGAAACCGTATAGTAACTTAAGTAATTGCATAGCTGTTATTTCTGTAATTTTATAGCAGCCATAATAAGCAGTACAGTAATGTACTGCTAAGTGTTTAAATCAAACATTAAAATGGTGAAGATCGAACATTAAAATGTTCGATCGTTAAATCGTACATTATTCGATGTAATAATAATTCGATCGTTAAATCGAATTATTATTTAAATCGAACATTAAAATAATAAAGGATCAACGATCTTCACCACTTAGTGTGATAGCAATACTGAAATATGAGATACTGCAACAGTAATACAATACATGTTTGGTAAAATTCATGAATAGCGGGTTCCCCCACTCAGTGCAGCTCAGTGAAACTCAAAAATGAACTTGCAACTGTTAGTGTACTTGAATGTTAGATATATTAATGACTTGTCTGCCACAAGTTAATACAGTACGTACTAACTTGTACGTTCCAACTAAATAAACTGTTCCACGCTACGACACTGTGCTGATTTGTACGTATAATGATTTTGCCGAATTTTTAAAGTAGTAGTATAATGGAATAGTCGTCCTTTACTTACCCCGCGATCTCGTCCTGCGCCACCTACTTCTTGTTCTGTTGCTATGTGCTACTGTTTTCGGATTTATTGCTTCCCGAAAGCTAACCTGCCAAGCGGTGTACAGTGTGGCCAGCCAACAGTGGTTCTCCTCCCACTCTCCCTCTTCAACACTCTTCCCAACCTTTTTGTCAGCGAAGAGACTAATATTTGTTTTTTTTTAATTAATATTTTGTCATAAAAAAGTCTGAAGTCCGAAATGCAAATATTCCTTGCATTGATATTTACGGGCAAGATTTATGCTTAGTCTTAATGGAAAATGTGTATATATTTTGTTTAAAACTTTATCAAATTATCAAATTAGACGTTATTCAAAATTTCGACGCATCAAGTTTTCTCACTTAGATTTCTCAGCCAATCATCGTGGCACACAAGGCGAGTTTCCATGAGTGCATGCGTTCCCATATGCTATAACCTCTGTGAAGTTAGCCTCCATCAACTTTCATTTTATCCATTTTTTTCTTTTACAGATCGTTTGTTAGTCTTTAGTAGGTGTTTGTTAGATTAAAAAAAAGTTTGTTAGATTATAGATTTGTATATCTAACAAACATTTACAAACGACTAATAAACTATCTGTAAACGAAAAATGTACGCAGTGAAAGTTGGGGGGCCAACTTCATATGGGTTATTGTATACTGGCGACCAGCAGTGAATTTTGGAACACAGCCTATGTTTATATCAAGCAAGGCAATTGTTATACTGAATATCAATCGAGCAGTTTGGTAACTAGAAATGCGAAATGACGATAATTTACAAATCTGGTCAAATGACGCAAAATGGTGGTCATTTAACCCTTTCAGTCACGAATTTTTGGTCTGCACCGATTCTGATGAAAATTGGTATCTGGAGGTTTTTGGGGTCGCTGATTACGAATCGGGTATTGGATTTTCAAAGTTCAAAATTGCGAATCCAACGGGGTGGACGTTAAATTCTAAAAAACATATCAATTTTCCTAAAACTCTGTACCTAGGGGTTCTTGGGGTAGCTGAGTGCAAATCTAGCCTTGGATTTTCCAAATTCAAAATGGCGGATCCAATATAGAGAACTGAATTACAATAATTTACTAGATTCGCACGACGGTCGGTACTCGAGCGTTTTTGAGGTCGCTAATTACGAGTCCCAACTCAAACTATATACATTCAAAATAGTGGATCCAATATGGCGGACACAAATGCAAAAATTCATTTGGATTGGATAAAACATGGCACTCGGGGGTTTTCGAGGTCGCTGATTATGATTCTGCTCTCAAAATTCCGAAATTAAAAATGGCGGATCCAATATGGCGGACACAAATGCAAAAGTTCATTTGAATTGGATAAAACGTGGCACTCGGGGGTTTTCGAGGTCGCTGATTATGATTCTGCTCTCAAAATTTGAAAGCCTTTGGGTATTCAAATACCTGAAAATAACAGGTATTGAAATACCCAAAGGCTTTCGAATTTTGAGAGCAGAAATATAATAAGCGACCTAGAAAACCCTCGAGTGCCAAGTTTTATCCAATTCAAATGAACTTTTGCATTTGTGTCCGCCATATTGGATCCGCCATTTTTAATTTCGGAATATTGAGAGCAGAATCATAATCAGCGACCTCGAAAACCCCCGAGTGCCATTTTTTATCCAATCCAAATGGACTTTTGCATTTGTGTCCCCCATATTGGATCCGCCATTTTGAATTTCGGAATTTTGAGAGCAGAATCATAATCAGCGACCTCGAAAACCCCCGAGTGCCATGTTTTATCCAATCCAAATGGACTTTTGCATTTGTGTCCGCCATATTGGATCCGCCATTTTGAATTTCGGAATTTTGAGAGCAGAATCATAATCAGCGACCTCGAAAACCCCCGAGTGCCATGTTTTATCCAATCCAAATGGACTTTTGCATTTGTGTCCGCCATATTGGATCCGCCATTTTGAATTTCGGAATTTTGAGAGCAGAATCATAATCAGCGACCTCGAAAACCCCCGAGTGCCATGTTTTATCCAATCCAAATGGACTTTTGCATTTGTGCCCGCCATATTGGATCCGCCATTTTGAATTTCGGAATTTTGAGAGCAGAATCATAATCAGCGACCTCGAAAACCTCCGACTGCCACGTTTTATCCAATTCAAATGAACTTTTGCATTTGTGTCCGCCATATTGGATCCGCCATTTTGAATTTCGGAATTTTGAGAGCAGAATCATAATCAGCGACCTCGAAAACCCCCGAGTGCCACGTTTTATCCAATCCAAATGGACTTTTGCATTTGTGTCCGCCATATTGGATCCGCCATTTTTAATTTCGGAATTTTGACAGTAGAATCATAATCAGCAACCTCGCAAATCCCCAAGTGCCACATTCCATCCGATACAAATGAACTTTTGCATTTTTGTCCGCCACATTTGATCCGCCATTTTGAATATCGGAATTTTGAGAGCAGAATCATAATCAGCGACCTCGAAAACCCCCGAGTGCCACGTTTTATCCAATTCAAATGAACTTTTGCATTTGTGTCCGCCATATTGGATCGGCCATTTTGAATTTCGGAATTTTGAGAACAAAATCGTAATCAGCGACCTCAAAAACCTCTGAGTACCAATTTTCGTCCAAATCCAACTACTTTTCATTTGGGACACCGAGCGTGAAATTTTTCGTGTCACTCAGGGGGTGAAAAGCGCCATTTTGGGGGTGAAAATTTTGACGACGAATTTAAAAAATTGATTTTTCAATCGTCACTATTCTATGCACCCATGGTTGAAAAAAACCGGACTTTTCAATGGCTTCGAGGTGAAAAAAAATTTTGAAAAAAAAGTGTAATCGATTTTTTCTGTTTTTTTTTTGTTTAAAAGCCGCCATATTTTTTTTCCTAATGGACAAAACCCGATTTTGACCCCAGATTCTGAAAGAGCACCCTCGAAAATACTAGGGAACGTATCTCTTCATTTTTTGTGATTTTTTTTATATCATAAAAATCTGGCTTGAAAATGAAGGAAAAAATCGCGATTCTTGGGCGTTAATGGGTTAAGCCAGATCGAAGTCTCATTTCAATGACATCCGTAATTTGTAATCATAAGAAAAATCTATATTATTAATATTTGTCAATTGTAGTTAGCAGAAAAATCGATTCGAATTACACTTGGAATTTGTAATTTAAAAGAAAATCGATTCTAATTACGTTTGTAATTTGTAATTACAAAACAAACATATTCTAATTACATTTATAATTTGTAATTAGAAAAAAAAACATTCTAATTACATTTGTAATTTGTAATTAGAAAAAAAACATATTCTAATTAAATTTATAATTTGTAATTAGAAAAGAAACATATTCTAATTACATTTGTAATTTGTAATTAGAAAGAAAAAAATTCTAATTACATTTGCAATTTGTAATTTAAAAGAAAATCGATTCTAATTACATTTGTAATTTGTAATTACAAAAAAAACATATTCTAATTATATTTGTAATTTGTAATTAGAAAAAAAACACATTCTAATTACATTTGCAATTTGTAATTTAAAAGAAAATCGATTCTAATTACATTTGTAATTTGTAATTACAAAAAAAAAACATATTCTAATTACATTTGTAATTTGTAATTAGAAAGAAAAAAAATTCTAATTACATTTGTAATTTGTAATTAAAAAAAAAAAAATCTTCTAATTACATTTGTAATTTGTAATTAAAATTTGTATTATTTCAAGTTACAATGTAATTAGTAATATTTTTTTTTTAATTACAAATAACAAATGTAATTAGTAATGTTTTATCTTTTTAATTACAAATTATAGGTGTAATTAGTAATTTCAATGTAATTAATTACTCAAAGTAATTAGTGCTGCCCAACACTCTGTGTGTGTGTGTGTGTGTGTGTGTGTGTGTGTGTGTGTGTGTGTGTGTGTAGCTCGCAAACGTGCGAAGATGAAATATAGCTATAGCGGTAGAGAGAAGAAGAAGAATATATATATATATATATATACATATATATGTCGCATGCCCATAGAGTAAAGCTATACGCGTAGCTCGCGCGTGGGTGGCGATGAAATATAGTTATAGTGGTAGAGCGCGAAGAAGAATATATATATAGCTTGTTCTCTCTTCGCTTGCGCTGTAGTCCGCATGCTCACATTACACGGCTCAACGTTGTTGTGCCTGTGGTCAACAGCTTGCACTGCTGCCCGCACACACACAGAGGCCTCGTCGCTGTACCTGTGATCGGTATAGCTATAATAGAAAAGATATATAACGTGCTCCGCTGCGTGAAGACAGCATAGTATAGCTATATATTCTTTCTCACTTCAGTTGCGCTGCAAATATATATTCTTTCTCTCTTTAGAAGCGCGCTCGCACTCCTCTCTCTCATGCCTCTCTTTCTATATCATTTTCTTTTTAATGCACGCGGTGTATAGAAAGATGCTTCAGCAAAAATGTGGCTATGTGTAATTCTGTCACAAGATGCTCATCTTTCTTCATTCGAGACGCAGCCACCGTCGTTAACGTAAGTACGATTTTTCACCGTGTAATAGCCGTGAAATATTTTTTAAAAGAATAAAATAATTTATATGCCTCCGTCTGTTTTCAGAATGGAGGAGTATTATTTTGAAAATGGCAACCTCGTCGTGTACGACATCGCGGCCGAGCGAGAATTTATTCTGGTGAGTTGTATTTGTTCTTATTTAATAAATAGGAAAAATAGTATAAGTGTATATATATATTATATATATATATATATATATATATATATATAATATATATATATATACACTTATACTATTTTTCCTATTATATATATATATATATACACTTATATATATATATATATATACACACACACAGTAAAAAAAGACAGTGCGACGCTTAGCGCGAAAGAACTCTCTTTATATCTATACCTTATGACCGTGCAACGCCAGCACGCGTCGCACGGCGAGAGAGTATATATATATATATATATATATATATATATGAGTTCTTTCGCGCTAAACGTCTGTCTTTTTTCGCTTTATATATATATATATATATATATATATATATATATATATATATATATACAGTGAAAAAGACAGCGCGACGTTTAGCGCGAAAGAACTCTCTCTCTTTATATTTATACCTTATGACCGTGCAACGCCGGCACGCGTCGCACGGCGAGAGAGTATATATATATATATGAGTTCTTTCGCGCTAAACGCCTGTCTGTCTTTTTTCGCTTTATATATATATATATATATATATATATATATATATATTTATATTTGGTTATATAGTAGGAAAGATATATATATATATATATGCAGACACGCGGCGCGTGGTGAGTGTGTGTGTGTGTGTGTGTGTGTGTGTGTGTGTGTGTGTTTCTTAACGCTATTATATACATATATGTACACCCTCTCTTTCCTACTATATAGACGACTCTCTCTCTCTCTCTCTCTCTCTCTCTCTCTCTCTCTCTCTCTCTCTCTCTCTTTGATATTTAAAAATAATGTTTTTCAAATTTATTTACAGGCGTCGCGGCCTCGTCGGAGCGGGGCCCAGCGGAGACGGTTTTGCTCGTGGCGGCAAAATTTTGTCGCCCACGCCGTCGGGGTGAGGAGACGGCGCTGTAAGCTCCGGGCAGTCGTCGACACCCTCTGGGCCGACGATGCCGACTCACAGGAAATGATGGAGTGGGGCTGGGAAACAGCCGACATTTTGGGGCTGTGTCGTTTATTTTACGACGACGTAGCCCCTGAAGAGGGCTGGTGGCTCAGTCGTGTACGGCTGTGGTGGCTACCGGATCTCTTCCCCAGCGCAAACACCGCAG
The DNA here is from genome assembly GCA_964007375.1 of Ophion obscuratus. Taxonomy (NCBI): domain Eukaryota; kingdom Metazoa; phylum Arthropoda; class Insecta; order Hymenoptera; family Ichneumonidae; genus Ophion; species Ophion obscuratus. The sequence continues at coordinate 17,143,288 of OZ023318.1, read as the reverse complement.
CGCCTTGGTTATAAATTAACGGCATGTTTTGAAAATAAAAAAAATTCCATCTTATTGTGAGATTTTTTTTTTTCACTTCGAAATGCCCATAGCCCCTGTGCCAAAGCGTTTGCTGACTCCGCAGAAGAGGCGACACACGCACGTAAGTATCCTCTTTCCTCTTCTCAATCGTAGCGGGCCACTATGACGAGCCACCACAATTTCCCCCACTTCTACACCCACCTCGGCTACCCCCACCACGGGCCGAGGAGTGGGGATAGGAGTGGGGATAGGAGTGGGGGTCGCCATAGTGGCCCCCTTACTACTGTCACATTTTCCACGTAAAGAGTGCTTCGTTAAGTGAGAGAAAGTGGGGGTAAATGATGGATAGCTATATTTTTCCGGTGTTTAGAGTTTGTGCATTGCAAAAGGTGCAGGGTGTGGCCAACAGTAATTAAGTATACAGATATTAGAAAACAGTTTGCGATTTGTCTGTTTTTACGACGTTGTGTTTCGGAGTTTCTACGTTTCCTTAGACGAGTCTTTACTCAGAACGACAGAACGTTTTTCGAACTCGTATTGTGAGCATTCGAAGAGTTTCGAACGGAAAAGCGGAGATCGTCTTGCTCGTACAACAACGGTGAAATTATCGCCAGGGAGCTCTGAGATCAAGAGTCCTTTTTACATCGACCGAGTAAAATACGGTGTCTCGCAACCGGTATCAGCTCCGGAAATCCAGTTTGTGTGCACCAGCAGCGCTACGATCAACCACCAAATCGCTGACTCGCCACAGAAGATCGCAGTAACCAGACGTTTCTGACTACTCGCCTGAAAACCTTATTGTGGGATTCGAGAATGGCTGGCATCATTCTAACTGTCGAGCTCAACGCGGTGGATGAGCGAGGAAATTTGGTTGCGCCAGTGTACGTACCCATGGATTTCGGGGTATATGCACCACCGGAATAGGCCTTTTTGGACATCGGGACACGGCGTAGGTGGGCCTACACAGTGCGGTCGAGCACAACACAGAGCATCATCCTCGGGGGCGTGCGATACCAGAAGGATGGGCTGGTGGTTTACCCGGTGGGGCAAGATCGAGCGCGCATAATATTATAGAACGAATTTCACGAGATCGTGACGTGTGATTTTTTCGACGTGTGAAAATGTGATCATACAGAATATAATCTAATAATGATCGAAACCTCAATATTTTAAAGTTTTTATTTACCAAACTCATGTCCCTTAAGCGCGTTAATATTATTATGATTATCAGTGGTTTGTTGCTGATCCGAGTAGGTGTCTAGGGTGGTAAATGATGGAGCGAAAATTCGACTGCACAAGCATTTTTTTTATTACAGGGAAGGGAAAATACTACACGGTTTTAAAAGTACAATTACGTGGCAAGAGTGTCTGGTTAACAAAACGGGCGGGTTCGAGGACGTGATAGTCGAAGGTGTACACGAAACTCATAAGCTAGGAATTACACATGCTAATTACTTATAAGAGTATGGAATAAAGTATCGAATAATAAAAAAACACGTTATTCTAGAATGATTCTCAGAGTCTCCATTTGTTTATCGCTTAATTGTGTTCGTCTCTCTCTGCGGAGAGAGACTCACTGTTGTCTAGCACACGAAGCACTCGTTGCTCGTATTTGAGTCCCATCGGGTGATTCTTTCGCTGCGTAGGGGCGTTGGTTGTCGAGGGTTTTGTAGGTCTGTTGGTCAAATGGTCGGTTTCCCAGAGTCGAAACCTTCAGGCTTCGTTCGGAGAATTTATGCAGAAATCTACCCCGAATTGTATTGCAGCGTTGATCCCATGCGCAGCATTTGGTCGAGGTTTCGTAATTCGGCCAGGAGGGTTTTCTTGCAAATACTGACGATTTCGAAGAAGACGATGTCGAAATAATGCTCCACGAAAACAGGGTTGACGCAGCTTGCACGTGTGGTGTCTTTGAATTTATGAATGTTCTCGAGAATGTATCGTTCAGCATCGGTATCGGTGAAACAGGTTGATTGTTGACCAGGTATTTGCGTGTGTAACGATATGGCTATATCCGAGAGACATTTTATCACATCGCCGGAGAATTGCTGCAGTCGTCGAAACCGTTCATCCATACATGTCATCATATTAAGAAGACCATCAAACGACGGTTTTTGCATGACTATAGCGTTAAAAAAACTTTCTCGTTTCTTAAGCGTTACGAGTCCCCGCTGCACCGCTGTACCGAGGGCTGGCTCAGCAGACGTTGGTTGATTTGCCAGGGCTATGGTTATAGATTTCATCCCATACGATGTGGAGAAAGAAATCATATAATTTCCGAGTTGTATGGTCTGAGTAGGACCAGCTTGTTTCACTGCGAAGTATTGACGAATCGTGGCTAAGTGGGTTTGAAATCCCACCCCCTCACTCTAGTTGAAGATAACCGTATGATGTGAATAATTACCAGACAGTTTTACAACGGGTTCAAAATGGTTGTTGTACTGCGGCTGCAAACCCACCGTGATCATTTTACTACCCGAATTATTACGCGGGTACGTCGTTGACAATAACACGGGGAGATTCCGTTTGGCTGGTTCCGTTGCCTTCGCTTCGAGGTACCGCACCGGCAGCAAATTTGTATTTAACACGGGTTGATTCATTTTTCGACGGTACTTCCAAACACGCGTAATAAAAAGTTTTCTTTGCAGCCGGTTGGCCAGATCGACAGTGTCACACTTCTAAGCTAGTATTACGAACAGAAATGGTGGCTTGAAGCGAAGATACAGCGGTTTATAAGGTGATCGAAGATTTAAGTGGGGGGTGATTATGATAAAAGAACGGTAGTGGGGAAAGGGTTTTTATACAGGAGGAGATCTCTGGGTGGGGAAATAGGACCATGGAAAGGGTTACAATTCATTTTCTAGCCTCGCGAAGCTATGATTCATTATTTATACAGGTGCACAAACCCTCGGTTGGCGCACTTTGCTATGAAGAATCCACGGGTCAACGTTCTAGATGTACAGAGGATGTGCGCGATGGTTTATTGTCAATATTACTTGAAAATACGTGTATCTCCGGCCCCCACTTTCTACGATGACTTTAAAACCGCTGTATTGTATAAAGAACAAAAGATGAAGAACTGAGTCACTGCAGGTGTATGTATATTTTCGAGCGATGCGCTCTATATACACCAAGGGATTTTAATATTCATCCTGGTTTAGGAAGTATTTACCACATAGCCTGCTGTTTGATGAGGGTAAGGTGTGGTAGTAAAATAAACGCCTCGGCGCTTGTACTAATTTACAATTCTTAGAGTTGAAACTTCGCGCCACAGGTAATGCGTTGTGCACGTGCCAGACCCTTGGAAAATATAACTACAGCGTCTTACTCTAGACACAACGTATTGGAGAAATTTTGAGACATTGGTGTCGTATGTAAAACCGTAAAATTGATTCTTCAGGGTAGAAATTTCGACCGTGTCGCACAACGCGTACAAGGTCGGGGGTGTAGATCTTTTCATCCTTGCATTTTTAGGGGACTGTTTAACGGTGATTATCCAGTAGAACTGTGGGTGTTTGCTAAAGCATAATTTAGCGGTAATTTACGATTATTAGAAAGTCTCCACGGAGAATATATATTAGCTACTTATAATGCGCCAAAATACCACGCGTCTATATCCTATTTTCTTTCCGTTTTAGCCAGTGATATTTTAAAAAGTTTTCTCGACGCATTTACATTTGTATACTACGGCGAGTTTTTAACAACACACCCTGCGCTTCTCGAATATATATACCTCGTATCTCGAAAACACCATGACCCTAAAGCTGTTAGCAACGCCCCCGTTTTTTATAAACAAGTAACACCTATATCAAAAAGTGGAGGGGTGTTGAATATAAAAAGACGGCATCGAGCCGCTTCGAATATTATCACGATAGGAGTTACCGGTGTTGCTGGACCACGTTCCAATTTATCTTAGACGTAGATGCATCGTGGACAGTGATAGTGCGTGCGGACATCTCTGTGAAAGATACATGTTTGACAAGCGTGCGGTTTCATAGCCTAGTGTTTGAGTTTTCGTAAAAAGATAGCGAAATTCGACATGGCTGATTTGTCTATTGTTGAAATCCGGAGAAACGATCGTGTGGCACTGTTGACGTGCATACGAGACATAGTGGAAAGAACGCGTCATATTAATCCTTTTGTTTCTACGGTTTATGACAACGCTCGTATGTCGTACATCGCGACTTTTAATCACGAAAACCTTGTGGATGAGCTTTCCATAATTTTGTACAATATGCCGAGACGTGCTATCGGTAGACTATTCACGGATGGTTTTCCAAATAACTCGCGACATGCCGAATCGTTAGCGCGGGATATCGTTTTAAGACGCGGGTCAACCAGACAGCGGTATACACCCGAAATCGCAGCACTTTTAGATTCTGCAGCCTCCAACGATCGTGAGTATTAACATACATCGTCGCACAATCCAAACTCGGTGATAAGACGGTGTTTGTAATAAAGCCACATTTCTGCAGCATATTTACAATTCCGCTGTAGCAGCGATGAGGAGATATCTGAGGGGGACGACGAGAGTCGAAGTCCTATGGCTTTAGAAGGAGAAGTGCGGGTGGAAGAAGTTGAAGAAGAAAGTATGGCCGATCCAAACCTTATAAACGGCATATATTGGTGGGAACACGAAGGGGCGAGTGCAATTCCTATGGACTTTCAACCCCACACGCAGAATGAAATGGCCAATGGTTAGTATATTTTGAAACTATCTCTCTCCAAATCTCGCACTCGCACACGTCGCTCGCGTGTTCACGAGATAAATCTTGGTGACTGTTTCTGGAAGAGATGAAATTATAGCGCGTGTATTCGAGAGCGAAAACGGATCACCCGAAACGATACGTACCCCGGTCATTGAATAATCATAACCAAATCGCTTCGATGGAACCTCGCCGGATCATCCAATGGGTATAACACTCCTCCAGGCAACGGTAGCATCGCAGCGTCCTGCTTTGGATGGGACCGCAGAGAAGGCCTCAACCACCGTCGCGTCGACCAAGCGTATGTTTTGCGATGACCCAAAAAGTTCTAACTTGTTAGGTGTACAAAACAACCGCGAAGACCAGTGTTGTCAGGTAGGCTGTGGTAGCAAGAGGGGAAAAATAATTGAGACAGCGGGGCCCAGTACCAGCGGGTGCTCGGAAATCGAGTCTGGCGGGAAACAAAATGACATTAGCGGTTATGAAACGGCGGCGGTTCAAGATGATAACGAAATTGGTCGACCGGGCAAACGGTTTATCGTAGAATCTCAACATGATCGCTTTTATGAACGCTTCCGTACTAGTGTAGACAGACACGTGTAAGACTGTGACCCCCACCGTTAAACGTGAACCCCGTAGTTTGGTGCAATGACGCGTTACGTGATATGCATGCATATTTCGTTGCCAACCGCGATCCAGCGACCTGTAGCACGGTTCATCTTCACCGATCTCTGGGGTCTAATAGAGAGCGTAAATCAGAGTAAGCGTATATTAGGCACTGCTGAGTCGCTATACTTTAACATTGCATATACAGGGTGCGCCAGAGAAACTTACTTATTTGAAAAAATTCCCGCGCGGTTAGTTGGGCGGGTAGAGGGGCGAGAGGGGGCGCATCTGGAGGGGGAAGTTCCCAAGTTTGTTTCTCCCTCCAGTCAGTTGCCATCATGCTCTGGTCTAGAGAGCAGCGGGCCTTCGCAGTCGAGAGCTTCTTTTCTAACGGTCGCTCACTTGTTGCTACGCAACGTGCCTTCCGCGCTCGCTTTGAAATTCCTCCTCACAGACTCGTTCCTGGCCGTAATTCGATTCTGTCGTGGGTTAACTCATTTCGGGAGTGTGGAAGTGTCGCTAAACCCAGAAATGGACTTCAACGGACCATCAGAACTCCGGAAAATGTCGAAAGAGTGAGGCAGTCAGTTGTGCGTTCTCCTCGGCGTTCGGCTCGCAAACACGCAGCTGCTATGGGAATTTCTGACACCACTGTTCGACGAATTCTCCATGAAGACCTTCAATTTCATCCTTATAAATTGGCTGTTGTGCAAGAATTAACTGAACGCGATTTTGTTGCCCGTCAAAATGCATGTGAAATGCTGGTTGACAACCTGCCTGAAGACGCGGTCGTTTTTTTCAGTGACGAGGCTCACTTCCACATTTCCGGCTGCGTCAACAAGCAAAACATGCGTTATTGGTGTGGTGTAAATCCACGTGAGCTTCACCAGAAGCCACTCAATTGTGAGCGAGTTACTGTCTGGTGTGCGATGTCGGTAATGGGAATAATTGGTCCTTATTTTTTTGAAGATAACGAACGCGCAGTTACCGTAAATGGAGCTCGTTACAGGAACATGATCGAGGAATTTTTTCTTCCAAGACTCGAAGAAATGAACGTTAGGAACGTGTGGTTTTAGCAAGATGGAGCCACAGCACACACAGCACGAGACTTAATGAATTTGTTGCGACAACATTTCCCCGACCGCCTCATCTCTCTCAGAGGCGATCTCCAATGGCCGGCACGCTCTCCAGATTTGACTCCATGCGATTTCTTTTGATGGGGTTATTTGAAATCTCTGGTTTATGTCGATCGACCACGGACCATAGCACACCTCAAAACAACATTCGCGACGCCATTGCCAATATATCGATTGATATGCTGCAAAGAGTGGATACGAATTTCAAAAATCGACTTCATCAGTGTATGCGCAATGGGGGTCGCCATTTATCCGATGTCATTTTCAAGACTGCATGAAAAAAAAATTGAGATATTGTATTCTCAAATAAAAAAAAATTTAAAACAATAATTGAAGTACTTTTGTTTTTATTGACCTTTCAAATAAGTAAGTTTCTCTGGCGCACCCTGTATAAAAGTTCCTCTGGGTCGTGGCGATGATCAAGGTCTTAGTGCTCTGGTGCTGCGGAAGAAGTCGATGATCGAAATTTCAAACGCCGATTCTTTATGTCTCCCTAGAAGTTTATTTGTCGCAGAAGCCCATAACGTTTACGAACGGTGTAAAAATAGGGAGTCTAAAAGAATATGGGATAATATACGGCATAAAAAATCTAGGCTGCAACGTGTGAGGGCTCACGAATTGATTGTAGCCGCCGGGGTTACCGTACCCGATGCAGTTATCTTGACATCGACCCTACTGCAGTTTTACATATTGCCTATATCGAGACGCGAAATCATTACACCGTAATTGTGAACCTCTTAGGGGCTTCGTCTTCTCGTTTTTATTGCGCAGCATGTAACAAGGGTTACAGAATGAAAACGGGCCATAAATGTAAAAGCGTTTATCCTCGGTGCTTTTCTACACCCGCATGCCCTATTAATTATACCGAAGGAGGTACAGCGGTTGAAATAACTATGGGTTGTGACGAATGCGGGAGACAATTCCGAGGTCCTGTGTGTTTTCAAAACCATATTGCAGTTAAATTTCGTAGACGTGGCAACACAATTCAGAAGACGACCTGTGAAGCGGTACGTATCTGTGCAATCTGCTCGCAAGTTACAGATTCAACTAGTGGGACACATAGTGGGCCAGGATGCTGACTTTCGAAGTGGTGGATCCGACGGTCAAGAGCATATTGTTACCCTTTGTGTGGCACAACAGGTATGCGAGTTCTGTTTGAAGGAACACGACACCGTCGATGGGCGGACACCACACTGTCGATGGTGCGGGGTACACATGTATGTTTTCCGGAAAGACCCCGTGGCCTCTTTAGATGATTTAGCAGTCCGTGATAGAACAGAATTCAAACAGATTATCTGTATAGCCCACAATGCAAAGGGGTTCGATGCGCAGTTCATTTTACGCTATCTTATAGAACTCGTTGTTAGAACGGTAAATAAGCCGAACGTTTTGCTCACAGGAACCTCGATTATATGTATGCGCGTGGGGAAGACCGTGTTTATCGATACTTTAAATTATTTTCAAATGCGTCTAAGTGCGTTACCGAAAACATTCGGGTTCGAAGACAAAGTAACCAAAGGGCATTTTCCACACATGTTCAACCGTATAGATACGCAGGAATATATAGGCCCTTTACCTCCCATCGAGGATTACGCACCGGATTCAATGTCAACCAAAGAGCGTAAAGACTTCCTCGAATGGTACGATGAGGAGATCAAGAGCGGAAGAGAGTTCGATTTTAAAAAAGAAATCGTTTCATATTGTCTCAAAGATGTGGATATTCTCAGACGTGCATGTCGACGGTTTCGGGGGATTTTTCTCGAAGCCAGCGGTGTATGCCCCTTCACCGAAGCGATAACAATAGCCTTGGCCTGCTCTAAAGTTTTCCGGCGTAATTTCTTAAAACTCAACATGGTGGGCCTTATACCGTCACAGGGGTACATGCTCGGCGGTCAGTATTCACGGGTGGCTCTCGAATGGCTTTTCTGGTTTGAACACTCCGAGTTCCACCAGGAAGCCACGCTGGAAGCGGACGTGAGTACCGGTTACCTGAGGGACACACAGTCGATGGTTATTTAGAGAACGAGGACGGCAAATACGTATTCCAATTTCATGGTTGTTACTGGCACGGGTGTCCGAAATGCTTTAAAACCAATCACACGAGAGAGGCTAGTTACGGTATGTGCAGTCTGGAGGCCCGATACGAGAGGACGCTAGCTGTATCCAAAAAAATTTGCTCGTACGGTGTCTATATCATTCGCGAAATCTGGGAATGCGATTTCACGGTGATGAAAAAGAATATCCCCGCTTTGCGTAAATTTGTAAAGACGCATCCGCGACTCTCGCTCTAGGTTTTAAACCCCCACGACGGATTTTACGGTGGACGTACGGGAAACACAGTCACTGCGTATGACGCTGCCCCGAACGAGAAGATCTCATAAATAGACATCTGCTCGTTGTACCCGTATATATGTAAAACAGGATGCTTTCCCGTAGGACACCCCGAGATATATACAGGCAGCGAGTGTGATAAGTTGTTCGAAAATTCGCCACCCGGTGATCTACTCGGAGCAGGTATCCATGGCATGATAAAATGCACCATACTGCCCCCGCAAAATCTTTTCCACCCGGTTTTGCCGGTGCGTTTGCGTGGAAAACTTCTTTTCGCACTGAAATATTTATTTCAAGGTTATAGAATTCTTATTGTGTTTTGATAATAATAATATGGGTAACTTTGGATTTCGAAACCATCGGGTACATTTTATTTAAATATAATCAGTCAGATTCGATAAATTATTTCACATGTCATCTCATTCTTCAGTCTACTATCCATTACACGACATTCAATAATTTTATATTCGCTAGCACAATTATCGATTTAGAAATATATACAAATACGGTAACAATATCGCTACGCGGACCTAGTTCAATAAAGAAATTATACACGCATTGTGGAAGCTCTCGGCACAACGGCTCTATCAATGTTTTTGTATTAGTTAAAACGGAGCGCATGCTTGCCTGCAGGCTAAAATGTTAAACGAATATGCAGCATCTTTCGGCACGCAGACCAATATATTCTTATAAAACATAGCGTCTTTTGGCACGCTGACCCAACATAGTAGACAACAATAAATTATACACAATAATCGACATTTACATTCAACATAGCGTCTTATGGCACGCAAACCTAAATTCGTTATAAAACGTGGCGTCTTTCGGCACGCTGACCCAAAATAGTAAACAATAGTAAATTATGCACACAAATCGACATTTACATTCAACATAGCGTCTTATGGCACGCAGACCAATATTTTGTCATACGACGTAGCGTCTTACAGCACGCTGGCCAATACAATTGTAAAAAGATATAAAACGTGGCGTCTTATGGCACGCTGACCCAAATTGTAAATAACTATTAACCCGCTTGCCGGTAAATTTAGAGACGGAGTGTCTTTTTGCACGCTAGGCCCTTTTATATTCAGGCCCGCTCACTGGACGGCTTGGTGATTGTCTTTTTTGTCATTTCTCGAACATTGATTAGGGTTGTTACTCACGGTTGACCGGTTCAAATATTTTTACTATACTGGTACTCCAATTCGTTGCACTTCGTGATTAAGATCCGATAGCCGTTGGCGCTTGTAGTCCCTTCGATTGTCGTTGATTCCGACGTTCCCTTTGTGGCCGGGATGATTTATCGTGAAAGGTTGTTGACATTTCTCGATGAAAATTGCTCCCGCCGGAATACTGTGGAATCAGGCGAAGCGACCACCAGGAACGAGAATTGATCGGCGACGATTGGATGTCCACGAAGCGAGGATCCGATCTGGCGACTGCGTGCCTTTTTTGGTCGGATCCTCGTGGTTGAATTTCTTTTCAGCCAGGTCAAGATGCGTGAGCACTTTCTTCTTTAAAGTATTATCACGATATCATACAGAATAGCCTCGCGCACGTTTTCGCGTGGAGATTTACTACGATTCAACTCCGTGATCCGCGATGTTCCCGGATTTTCCGTACGAGTAAAACGAGGCTGGGACGCCCGTGACATCAGTCTTTTCACACGTCTTACTTCGTTGACCGCCGTCCAGCAAGAGAGAGAGAGCCAGCGTCTTTCTCTCCGTCGTCGCATTGCATGTCACTTACTCTAGCGCCATCTCTATCATCTATTGGTCACATGGTTTTCGAACCCACAGGCGGGAAATTCAAATTTCTTAATCAGTATTATTTTCACCTACAGCACTTTGTCGAAGGTGCGCAGAAGAAATGGCCCAACAACGATGTAACCACGAAAAGGTCGAGGATCGAGCGTTCATGGGTACCTGGGTGATTGAGGAGATTAGAAAGGCCCTGGATATGGGTTATATTATGATAAAAATCCATGTAATTTGGTCGTATAAAATAACCAAATACGACGAGACCACTAGGGATGGGGGTCTCTTTGCAGGTTACGTGAACAAATTTTTGAAAATTAAGCAGGAGGCAAGCGTTTGGCCGGTGTATTGTGTAGATAAAGCCGCGCGCAATAAATATATAACAGAGTACGAGCAAGTCGAAGGGGTAAAACTAGAACCCTCGAAGATAGTAAAGAACCCTGGTCTTCGCGGTTCAGCAAAACTAGCGCTAAACACGCTTTGGGGCAAAATGGGGCAGCGTGATAATTTAACGCAAACGGAAATAATCAAAACGCGGGAAGCACTACTCAAACTTGTAACAGACGCCGAAAAGGAAGTTACCGCTGTATTACCCGTGAACGATTGTATGATGTATGTTACATGGTCATATGTGGATGACGCTGTCCCCCAGACCAAGCAATCCAATGTTGTTATAGCCGCGTACACAACGGCTCAAGCGCGTTTAGAATTGTATAAATATCTGGAAAAACGTGACCGTCGTGTTCTCTATTACGACACAGATTCAGTCATTTTTACAACGCGTACAGGCGAGTGGCTACCACCCCTCGGCGATTTTCTCGGTAACATGACAAATGAGCTCGAATATTACGGGGAAACAGCATACATTAAATCGTTTGTATCGGGTGGACCAAAATTTTATGGGTATTCCGTTGTCGCCGAAGAAAAGCCTGACGAAATCGTGACCCAGTGTTGTAAGGTAAAGGGCTTAACGCTAAATTACGAAAACGCTCAATATGTCAATTTTGATTCTATCAAGCGGCTGATAGGGACCTCGCTACCACATTTGAACGACGCAGCGATACATTTAAATTTTAAAGCGATTCGACGCACTGTGTTACACGATGTGGTCACGATTACAAAGCGTAAAACATGCAGCGTTGTGTGCCACAAGCGTCGATATGTGAGCTGCAGGTTATCGTACCCCTTCGGGTTTAAGGAGTGAATGAAAATCATCGTATATATATAATATAGTTTTTACGAAATGTAACAACATTGTGTATTTAATAAAAAACCAGTCTTATGAAAAAAAAGCCTATGCAACGCATTTTTCATCCAGCCGATAAGCTTCTGGTTGGTACTGCTAACGACGATAGTGTAGTAGCGGTTACACACAGTCTGTAATCACGGTATGCTCGCGCTGGAGGAGTATAAAAGCTGATGCTCCAGTGTTTTCCCATCATCCTTACCCCGTAACCAGAGGGGAAAAGTACTTTTTACACGCGGGTATATTTTCTGCTTCACGCGAATGGATGTCCGGTGGAAGCATTCGTGGACGTCGTTAATATGCGGTCCCACGGGATGCGGGAAAACTGTATTTATCAGACTTTTCTACGGCATCTTGGGGTAATGAGTAGCGTTCAATCGGATCCTCTTCTATTACGGTGATACTCTCGATGCAGATACGCGTGCCCCTTACGATGGCTGTCGAGAGGGGACTGCGCTAGCGAAAATCGAATTTCACGAGGGTCTACCCGACCCGGACGCTTACTCGCACGATAATGAGCGTAAAAAATTAATAATAATCGACGACCTCATGCGTGAATCATCCAACGGTATAATAGTTGACCTCTTCACGAAAAGTAGCCATCATAAAAACATCAGCGTGATGTTTTTGACGCAGAACATCTTCCATCAGGGTTCGGGTCAGCGAGACATTTCTTTAAACGCTAATTATATCGTCGGTTTTTAAAACCCTCGGGATCGCGCACAAATCCAGCATCTCGCTAGACAAGTTTTTCCCGTAAATCCAAAATTTCTCGTTGAAGCTTATCACGATGCGTCAGCACGACCCCGCGGATATTTACTTTTAGATCTAAAGCAATCAACGCCGGATGATTATCGGTTCCGCACAGGAATATTCCCCGATGATGAGCGCTCTGAAGTGTATACCCCGAAAAATAACCGTCGAAAATAGGGTATTGCGTCACTGTATCTTATACGCTATTCAAAATAAATGCACGACACAATATGCTCATAGGTGTAAGCACCCATGGGACTTGTGCGCTCGTGTCAGTGGATCTTGTACCACACTGTGGGTAGTATCGAGCATGGCTGATACGGTGAAGCATTCTGTGAAACAGTGTAAAACGAGAAAGACACGCATTCCGTTTACAAAACGACATCTTGCGCTTTTGCACGCGTTACACCACGGCAGCCCCATCGAACGCAAGGCGCTGCTTAAAACAGCCGATAAAGGAGTCATCAAGTGTATCTGCGAATGGGCATTGAATATCTTAAGCGGTGTCGTAAATATAAAAGCAAGTGCAAAGAAACATCTTAAAAAATACAAAAATACTCTACGCACCCTAGCGTCATCGACGAAGCGTATGCAACGGGGTCGGGGGTGGGGGTGGAAAGCAAAGAAGCGTATCATTCTGCAAAAAGGTTGCGGTGGTTTTCTCGGTCTCTTGCTGGCTCCGATCATCGATACGTTACTCGGGAAATTATTCTCTGACCGTCCAAATACTCAATAGCCATGCAGCATGCAAAAAAATGATTTTGGTTGATGAGGCTGAGTATCAACAGCGTGGTGGAGGGTGTACACTACCATCGACACCACACACATCCTCTACGAGTGATAGAGCGTCCGAGAACACGCTTGAAACCCAACCAGAGAGCATAAAAACCTCTGGTGATGCGATATCGCGCCTCGATCTGGAACTTTCGAATATACTCCGTTCGGATAAATTTAAACATGATCAAGAAAAGTGGAAGCAATTTTTACCGTTTTTTCAGAGGTATCTCTTTCAGACGTTATCACAAACAAAAACAAGCGCTAAACTCAGCTCCACGGGCGTTGATGATGAAACAACGTGCATAATGTCGGTCGACGATATCGTTAACAGTATACCGGGGAAGAATAAGCGAAGAGCACAATCTTTACTCGAATATATACAAAAATCCACAGGAGAACCGTCGAATATAACTTGGGACGACCGCGGACGAGTGAATATATACGGTGCACTCATAAACGGCGGTAACATTATCGATCTTGTTAACGACGCTGTACGTTTGAGAAAAAAGTTCCGAGCAAAAGGTCGTAGCGAATTTATTAGCGCTCTTTGGGCAGCAGGGATACCTCGTGAGTTTATCGGGAATGACGAACTGTGGAAATCCTACGATAGAGACAGCAATAATGCTACTTCGGACAGATGTATAACCCAAGCGAGTGCGGGCGAGAGTATAATAAATCACACCGATGACCCTGTTAAAAAGAGTAGATGTGTGAAACGCAAAGCAGTAAATAGTGGAGATACATTCGAGAGCACACACATGCCCTCGAAGCGACAAAAGATGCGGCCGGCGTGCTGGTTTAAGCTTTGACCGTTTTGAGTCGGGTTGAGACAGAGCGAGAGAGAGAAAGAGAGAGAGAGAGAGAGAGAGAGAGAGAGAGAGAGAGAGAGAGAGAGAGAGAGAGAGAGAGAATGCCTCGAAGCTAACACTCGAAGACGTTTACTACGATCCAGGCAACCCTGCGGGTTATTCAGGTGCATATCGCCTTATAAACGGTAAAAATAAATATGTGCACGACTGGCTGACGCAACAGGATGCATACACCATTCATAGACCCGTTCAACGACGTTTTCATAGGCTTCATTATAATGTCGACAATATACACGATGTGTGGGAAGCAGACCTCGTTGATTTACGCTCAATTCAGACATCTAATGATGGTGTAGCGGATGTACTCGTTGTTATAGTTGTCTTGAGCAAATATGTATGGGTTGAACCACTTAACGACAAGACCATGCACCGTGTCACGATGGGTTTCAAACAAATCCTTAACCGTGCCGATGGTCGATCCCCCATATATCTACAAACAGACCGGGGGAAAGAATTCCTCGGAAACGTTTTCCAGAATTTTCTCGCTGATAAAGACATCCGCTTTAGAGTTTCGAGAAATCCGGACATCAAGGCATCGATAGTTGAACGATTCAACCGCACCTTAAAACAGCGGATGTGGCGTTTCTTTACTCACCGTAACGCACACCATTACATCGATGTACTCCAGCAATTCGTCTACGCGTATAACCATGCAAGACACTCAACGATAAAGATTGAACCCGCTGCTGTAACACTGTACAATGCGCAGATAGCCTACGAAAACACAGAGAAAAACAATAAGGTCCGCGACGGTAAGAAGCGTCGCAGCCACCATAAATACAAATGCGGTGATTATGTACGCATTAGTAGGACTAAGGGCACATTCGAAAAGGGTTACGAGAAAAATTGGAGCACCGAAATATTTAAAGTCTCGCGGGTTCTCAAGCGTCAAGCTATCGCGATCTATGAATTGCACGATCTTCACGGGGAAGCGATAAATGGATTTTTCTACCCCCAAGAGTTAACAGAAGTCAACGCTGAACGTCTAGAGGAAGACAAGGAGTTCAAAATCGAGCGTGTTATAAAAGCCCAAGGTCGCGGTGCACGGAAAGAAGTCTACGTTAGCTGTTTAGGCTACCCAGCGAAATTTAACTCCTGGATACCCGCATCCAGCGTATGAAACATCGGTCTATAAAACACCGTTTCTAACACGCGTCCAGCGGTATCGAGGCTGAAAACTTTTTCATCGTACTACCGAGTAACAGTAGTATGAAGTATTTCCCCGATAACACGACGACGAATTTTATAACACAACTGCCACGTGAAATTTCTTTACATGGCACATGGGTTGTGGGTCTTACCGAAATTCACATTCCTTACACCATCACGCATTTAATACGGGGAGATTGTAATATACTCTGGAAGCCATGCGGTGATAAAATCGATGATGTGAACGCGCGAAAGGTCACCGTTAACATACCGCACGTTGTATACCAAACACACGGTCAATTCATGTGGGAACTGAATAACATACCCCGGTTCAAAAAACAAGGTGTAAGATTCGTCGAATCTCGCTCAGCGATTGGACACTTTTCCGCTGAGGTGCCGACAATTGAAGAGTGCAAAGGAAAAACGCAAGCCGGAACCGTTATTTTACCGGATAAGATTGCCCGTATATTAGGCCTCGACGCACAAGCAGGATTTGATGAACCTCTGACGTTTTCCATGACGCATCATATACCAGCAGGCCAGACGGCCAGCGGGGCGAGACCAGCCTGCCTCAGCAGAGCCCTGCCGGATCAACTCTTCGTATACGGGGATATCTGCGTACCATACACCGTGGGAGATGTGCAGGCATCACTATTGCGAATCGTTAATTTAGATACAGCCTATTATACATACGGCTCAACCTGTGTGAAATACTTTTCGCCCGCGAACTATTTACGGATTATGAATAATCATTTTCGAGTGGTCACCATCGATATAAGAGACCATCTCGGTAAACCTGTAGCATTCGAGTACGGAACACTGACCGTCACGTTACATTTTAAGCGCATTGGGTAACTTTCAAGACAACGATGTCCCATTATACGCATATTACGAGTGTCAGGCTGGGGGCGGTGGAGCCCGCGGTCTGCACGGCGTCTATGTAGGAGCACCGTATCAACGGGGACACGGAATCGGAAGTTTTCTAGGGGGTCTCTTCCGGAGAGCTCTACCACTTCTAAAAATGGGAGCAAGCGCCATAGGGAAAGAAGCACTACGTGCAGGGATAAACGTTATGGAAGATGTAAGCAGATACAAAAGACCGTTCGGGGCCTCTGTACGCGAGCGACTCGCAGAGTAAGGTGGAAACTTGAAACTCATGAGTGGTTCGGGATATAAAACCTTGCGCGGAAAAAGTAGTATACATTCGCTAATGGGCCCTGCAAGTGGACGTGTCGCGGTACAAAAAAGAAGCAGTGTTAAGGGTCGCGTAACGAAGAAGAGACGCGGTGGTAAACCGTGCAAAAGACAACGGTTGAGAAAGAAATCCTGTAAACGTACGAAGTGTAAAAAAACGGGGAGAAAGACAGCTACAAGGAGAAGTAAAAAGCGCATCAGCCTACCAGATATTTTCGACTGAATTTGAAAATGTCGTTTCTACACTCCCATTCTCACGAGTGCATGAAGAGCGAGCTTGATCTGTTCAGTATACCACCGACACAGACTTCTATAGAAGCCTCGCAATGGGCAAATAAACCCGTGTCCTCGCTCTTAGACGATGGGCCGCTCGAGTTTGTTATACCAGGTCACAGGGAGGAGTATCTGGATCTCGCGCATACGATGCTCGTCCTCAACGTAAAAATTTTGGCTTCCGATGGTGGGCCAGGGGGGCGAGCTTGCACCTGTTAATAATTTCCTCCATGCCATATTCAATCAAGTGGATGTGTACTTTAACCAAAAACTCGTTGCACCGCCGAATAACACATATCCTTACAGAGCTTACATAGAAACTCTGTTAAATTATGGTCCTGCAGCGAAAGATTGGCACCTCACATCAGGATTGTGGTACGCCGACACACCTGGTGCTTTGGACGCACTCCCCGGAGTGAAAAACCCTATAGAGAACCAGGGTTTGGACCTACGTCGAAAACTGACATTCGATGGAAAGAACGTGGATCTACTGGGTCACCTCCATTGCGACGTATTCAATCAGGATAAGTTTCTACTCAACGGAGTCGAGATGCGTCGACGCCTGGTCCGATCGAAGGACGCTTTTTGCATCATGGCGCCCATCTTGCAACCACTCGTTACATATCGCGTGCACATCGCCGAAGCAACTCTTCTTGTGCGACGCGCTAAAATAGCGCCAGGTGTTCTTATAGCGCACGCAAAAATACTCGCTAAAACAACAGCGAAATACCCTATAACGCGTGTCGAAGTAAAGGCTTTTACGATGCATAGCGGTATACTTGGTGATACCCTGGACAATGTCATACTAGGACAACTACCGAAACGAATTATACTTGGTTTTGTCTCAAACAAAGCGTTCAACGGTGACCCAGCATCCAATCCGTATAATTTTCACCACCAGACCATAAATTTTCTCTCATTATATGTTGATCGTCAACAAGTCCCGAGTCGCCCTTTACAACCACATTTTACGCAACACGGCGAGCTCTTGGTAGAAAGCTATCATACGCTTTTCTCGGGCACGAGTCTGCATTTTCGAAACGAGGGTTGGGTATATCGCGTAGGGACTACGGTAAAGGTTACTGCCTTTTCGCATTCGACCTAACGCCAGATCTCGATGCTAATTGTTTTACACATTGGAACCTTGTGCGACATGGAAGCGTATGCGTAGAAGTGCGTTTTGATGAGCCGCGCCGCGCCACAATAAATTGTATTGTCTACGCGGAATATGACAATATAATTGAAATAGATTCATCACGACAAGTTATAACATACTTCAGCACCTAATCTTATGTACAGGTGAACGACCGCTCATAGTTCACCAATAAAACCGTGTACACCGAGCAAACAAATTTGGAAGGGGCGTGCCTGTGCACGATATAAAAAACGCTCCACATCTGCGGCTGATGCACCAGTATCGCGTCTCCATCTTCATGGACTTTCTCATAGACATTCAAGCGCTCTACGATAAAAACGGCGGCTTTCAGCCGAAAGAGTTGACAATTGTCTGCATCCAAGAGCCCCGATCATCGCATTGGATCATCACCCCTGCGCACGATTTTTTGTACCTGCCTCCAAAGTTGGCCGCTAGTAATAACCGCATCACATGCTTTTGCCATGGTCTTGAATGGTTCGATGGTGAAGCAGAATTGGAACGTGTGTGGACGACGCTACATGCCTTTGTACGCCACGCAGTGCGGATATATGTACGGGGTCTGCAGGAAGCAGAATTGTTACGGAGAGTCCTCGCTCGAGATATCGTTAACCTGGAGGATTACGCTGGGCCTACTCTGAAGAATATGCCTACTAGCGATGTCTTTTGCATGTATTATTCTCTTGCACGTCACAACGAACCAATATGTGCCTTAAACAACGCGATGAAGATAAGGACTTGGCTACGTGGACGGAAAGACGGATCAGATAGTCCAATTTATATTGAACCAATCACTGTATCCCCGCAGTCAGAGAAAAGTAGTTGGGGGGAGTGTTAAACAGTGCTATTCACCACACCGCTATACCCCGACCATCGAACTTTAATTTCATGAGCGGCGATTTACGGTGTAAAACTCCACGTGTTTGTTCACCGCTGCACGAGACACCGGATACTTTGGAGACGAACACAAACGGGTCATTGACATCGCTTAGCAGAGAGAGTAACACATCTGCGTCTTACGTCACAGGAGAGGTGGTTCACCTAAAGTATAAAGATTCGTCGCGGGTTATCCCCCGTCTACCGACACCCCCACCAGCACCGCTACATCACCCACCAAATCGCTACTCGTTGAGCAAGAATTACAACAATGAACAGTCTAGAGGTGCTCAATGGTCTACGGATGATAAAAGCACCCACGAAAGGTGTCTACCCTGCAGACCACATTCCGAAAGTCTGATGTAGACCTGCTGCAATAGTCGCCAATACCGATATTCATACACGGCCTGGTACTCATTGGGTTGCGATTTACGTCAACGAGGATGGCCACGCTATCTTTTTCGACAGCTACGGGCTCCCACCAATTATCCCACAACATTACAATCGTTTGCGAAGAAACGCGAGAACTCTCCGATGGAGCGGAAAACCTCTACAATTGCAGACCTCGAAAGTTTGTGGGGAATATTGCATTATGTTTCTGTATTACATGGCTCGTGGCTGTACTCTTGATCGTTTCCATAGGCTTCTTTCATCGGATAAAATTAAAAACGATCGTACAATGAGTCTGTTCTTCCGAGAAAAAAAAGCAGGAGCGAGGCGTGGAAAACACCCTCTCTCTGCCGATGGCCTCTTGGGTGAAGGAAACCCAACCTGTATCCAGTCGTGCATACCTGTCGAGTGCTGCTATTTGTGAAAATTTTAATTACCGTGGGGACCTACTCTCAACTACCAACCCAGGTTGTTCGGATAGGGACGGCCGCTTTCTACAACCACCACCACCACCACCACCACCACCACCACCACCACCACCACCACCACCACCACCACCACCACCACCACCACCACCACCACCGTGCCACCGTTGGGTGCCACCGGAATGGATGAACTTCCCCAACATGATTAGCAAGTCATGGCTGTCCGTCGTGAAAAACGCACGCATGGACGTTATATACATAGGAGGCGTGGAATATTATTTCCACAACGGTGTGCTGTACCCTGTAGACCAACCGTACGACGCGATCCTCTTCGAGCATACCCATATTACCACGGGGTACGAAAGTTCGATTAATAACACCCACACACCCACCCACCCACCCACACATACACACACACACACACACACACACACACACACACACACACACACACGCGCGCGCGCACGCACACGCGCACACGCACACACGCACACGCGCAAACACACACACACACACACACACACACACAATATGTATGAACGGACAAAATGTTGAATAAAAAATTCGATCCATATATTCACGTAAATCATCGCGTTTTTTCTTTACTCGAAGCTCCCTATCCCCACGGTGTAAGACCTGCCTCCCCCATACGACCCGCGCGGCGGACCCCCACGCGCTTGCTCTAGCGGTAAACAGGTCCTCGATATATGCAGAAGACACCACCAGTCAGTCTATTCGGAAAAGCAGCTCGAAAGCAACCACCCCCACTCAACCACGAGCTCCCGAAAAAGGGCCCAATCCCCCACCCCTCCGACACAGCTGACTCCCCCCACCACTAATTTCCCATGCGTGTCACAGTAACGCAACAGCGATCGCCAAGCACCCTCACCACGCGCCGCCGCACGATACCCACTACACCACACCTGTGACGTCACCGTCGTCGTCTCTCGAAAGATGTATGTATCTACTTATACGAATTAATAAAACTAATGAAGATTCTAATATGCCAGATAATATTCCCAAAATGAAATGAAGATTTTTTTTTCGTAGGTACACGCTTTTCGCGTTTGTTACCTATTCTTTTCCCCTCACTGTGCCCGTTTCTCTCCTCTACTGTTTACTCTCCTTTTTTCTCCATCTTTCTCACTGTTTCCCCCTCTTGCGGCCGCAGCCGACTTCCCCCTCTGTATTATATTCATCATGACATTTCCGTCATGGGTATAGGGAAACTGTGGAAAACCTAGCCGGTCATCGAGTTCGCCCCCCAGTCGTGGAACTAGTCTTATTTCGCCGCGAAATGCCGAAGAAAAACATTTCACGACGAAATGTACGCGACTGGGATTCAAACCCGGGACCTCCCGGTCCGCTGGTTTAGTGGCGAGCACGCTAACCACTAGACCATCGCACCGGTATGAAATGAAGAATTCCAATATCATTATGATTAGTAGAAAAAAGATCATTTTACAATGAATTTTTAGTTAAGAATAATTATTGCAAATTTAAAGATATATTAGTAATAAAAATGTTAAGTTTATTTAAGTAATAAATTGTAAATTGATTTAAAAGGTTAATTCTTTACTATAACATTATTATGATTCAAAAGTAAATTTTTATTTTCATTTTGAAGATTAATAGTTTTTTAACTTTAAAAGTTAAATAATTAAATTATTTAACATTCATAAATTTAATGAAGTCATTTAATCAAGGTATGAATAAACTATTTATATTATTATTATTAAAACTTTATAAAATAGATTAATTTTTAAGATCATTTTGTCATAAGCCTAAAGGAAGAATAATGTATGTGTAAAATAAAAAGAAGATTGATATAATTATTAAAATTAATAAGATAATACATGGAATTTATTGTTAATTGAAATATTAATTGAAAATCAGGAAAATAAAAAACGGTTGAGGTCACAGCTTAATAAGAGATGTTGAGGAATCGGCTTCGATTTCGGCCCGTGAGATTTCCAAGGTCGTGGTGGAAAGAAAAAAAGGGAGTTTTTTCTGCTCGTTTACGTTTCGATCCTTGGTTCGGATCCTCTTCAGACACTTTATTTGTTCTACAAATTTCGCGATACAAATTATATTAATATAGTTTACAGATTTTTGCATTCGTATTTTGTGTAATGAACAAGTTTTAGATGTGATATAATGATTTGTGTAAAAAATTTTTATTAGTTTTTTTCCTTTTAATTTTTAATCGTGGTGATTAAGTATAAATGATCATTTATAACAAGTTAATTTATTCTTGAGTAACAAGACTAGTGTGTGAGAGTGTGATGTTGTGAGAAAATAAGAATTATGTTGGATAACGAACCTGAATATTGTTGATATTTCTAGTTTTCCTTTTTTGGTTTATGCTTGGAGGATGGTTCATGTAGACAGTATTTTTGATATAAAATACTGTCTCGTGTGGTTGATTCGCAAGATGGATTCAGAGCCGTTTTTTTTTTTTATTTTTTTTTTTTTTATAAATTAAATTCAATTGATATGTGTAACCGTTTTTTGGCGGTTGTACTATCTGTGAAAAATTGTTATGGTGAAAGAGACTTTATTCCGATCTATTGTCATGGTTAATGGGGTTAATGAGATATTGTGTGAAAATGGTAATTACCTATTGAAGTAAAAAAAAATAAATAAATATATCCCCGCAAGCACAAAAAAAAAGCAGAAAATTAGAAAAAAAGTTTCTTTGCTCTACATGTCAAGTAGTGACTTCAAGGAGAGTTCAAGAAAGACTGAGTGGCGAATTTAATGTTTCTGGAGAGAGGGAAAATGATCCTTTGTCAGTGCTGTGTCAAGAGTTTGAGGGTGCCCGTGTCATGTTAAGAAGTTAAGTGTTATGTCAAGAGTTTTAAAACTTTGTCACGAGTTTAAAAATTGATGTGTGTGGTTATGGATGATAAAATATTATTATGATTATATTATTGAATTGTATATTGAGCTTAGATTATTTATGTCAGTTCTAAAATTGATGGCATTGGGATGCGCTTTGATTTGAATCATTTCTATGATCAATCTTTTTTTGAGCCATTTTTCATTGTTTAAAATTTTAACGTCATCAAATTTGAAATCGTGCTTTTGTTCTATTGCGTGCTGTGCTAGAGCAGTGTGTATTTCGTTGGGGTGTTTTAGGCTGTTTTTGTGTTCATTGATTCTGTTTTTAAGGTATCGTTTTGTTTGGCCTATGTATGTGGAGTTACAATCATTGCAATCAATTTTGTATACTATGTTGGATTTTTTGCTGTTATCTATTTTGTCTTTGGTGGAGCCTGTGATCGATAAGATGTTGTGTTTGTTGTTTGTGACTAGTGTTATATTATATTGTTTGAAAAGACGAATTAGTTGGTGATGGATGTTTTTTGTGTATGGTAGATTTATTAGTCTAGAGGAGTCAAAGTTTTTATTATTGTTATTTTGATTGTTGATTGTAGCAAGTCTTTGTTTTATTATTTTTTCCGTGAAAGAAATCGGATAGCAATTTTTTTTGTCATTGTATTCTTAATAAGTTGGAGATTTTTATGGTGAAAGGACGGATGAGATAGTTTTATTGCTCTGTCAACTAACATGTAAATTATAGCTTTTTTTTTGGGAAAGTGGATGGTGTGAGAAAAAGTTTATAAATCTGCCAGACCAAGTAGGTTTTCTGTACCAATTTGTGATGATTGAACTTTGATTGTGGATTAAGAGTATATCGAGAAAAGGAATTTTATTATTTTCTTCTATTTCTGATGTAAACTGTAATTTTGGATTATATGAGTTAAAAATATTGATTGTGGATTCAATTTTGTCGGTTGGCAAAGCAATAATAATGTCATCAACATATCTTTTGTATAGTGGTAGTGAGAATTTTAATTTTTCTAAGCAATTTTTTTCCAAATCAATCATAACGATGTTGGATAGTATCGGAGCAAGAGGTGAACCCATTGGTAATCCAGAAATTTGTTGATAGATCTTGTTTTGGAAAGTGAAATAAGTTGAAAACATGATATATTCTATGGCTTTTGTTATTTCGTTTAGTGGAAAAGTTTCGGAAAATAGATTTGATCTTTTTTGAAGACTTTGAACAACTAGATGTAATGGAATGTTGGTGTAAAGCGATACGACATCAAAAGAGACAAGTTTGTAGTTGAGTGGGATTGATATGTTTGAGACTGATTGTTTTAAATAAAAGCTGTCTTTGACATGTGAATTTGTTGTGTGTATTAGTTTAGATAATTTTGATTGAATAAATTCTGCTAATTTATGTGTTGGGCTATTGATTGATGATACTATCGGACGAAGTGGAAAGTTTTCTTTGTGAATTTTTGGAAGACAATAGAGACGAGCTAAGTTGCAATTTTCTGCTTTTAAGTATTTAAATTTTGTTTCATCAATGATTTGTAGATTTTTCCATCTGGAGAGAATATTGTTTATGCCTTTTTGTAGGATGTTGATGGGGTTCTTATTTGTTAGTTTGTAGGTTGAGGGGTCTGCGAGTAAATTGTATGTTTTTTAATATAATCTGATTTGTTTAAAATGACTGTTGAATTTCCTTTATCTGCTCGTGTAATTAAAAGTTGTGGATTGTTTTTTTAAAAAAGACGAACTGTGATTTATAATTTTAATGGTGTTGGAAAATGATGTAGGTGTATTCATTTTGTCTATGATTTTAGTAAATTCTTTTCTGATTTCATATTGTCTAGGTTTGTCGAGTAGAGATCCTAGTTTGGATTCAAGTTCTGTAGTTGTGGATATAGTTTTTTATATTTGAAGGTTTGAGATAAGGAAAACAAAATTTTTCTCCAAGAGATAGGAATGTGGAGATGTGTGATGGAATATCTATGTTGGAGAGATTTATAAGACATTCTTTTGTGTTGTTTTTTGTAATTGTTGAGTTAATATTATTCAGAGGATCGGTAAAAGAATTATTATTTTCGTCATGTTGCTTTTTTGTGAAAATTGAGTTTGAGAAAATGTAGTTTTGTGTTGGTTGATTTCGGTTTATATGATTCTGGTGATGTGTATTGTTTTGATCGAGATGTATTTGTGAGTCTATTGTTCTTAAGAATTCATCATGATTGAAAATATGTTGGTGTATATTCATGGTTCGTTGGAGTCTAAGATTTTGCAGTTTTTTTTGGTGTTTTTCATAAGTTAATAATGATAATTTGTTTAATTTTGTTTTTTCAAATGAGAAGAATTTTTCTTTTATAGTGTTGTGAGTTTTGTTTATTATTTCGGTATTTTTTCCTATTTTTTTTGTTTAGTGTTTTGATTCGATAATTGAGATCGTCAATTTCAATATTTAATATTGATTTGTGAATTTTGTGTGTTGCTTTGTTTAGTTTAAATTTTCCTTTGTTTCCTGAAATTTGTATGTTGAAGTTTTTGGAATAAATGTGTTTCGGTACTAAACCTTCCTGTCTACATTTCAGTAAGAATCGAAGTTGTTGATTTAGGCGAGTCTTCGTGGCAGCGTCGCGTTTCCAATTTTTGAAAGCTGCTAAGATGATGTATCCGAAAAGTTGTGCTATCTCGACAAAGAAGGTCATTTTTGTCGAGTTTATAGCCAGTCGTTTCCAATTAGTATGAGTAGTGTGCGGCCGTGTTGATAACAAGAGATGTTGAGGAATCGGCTTCGATTTCGGCCCGTGAGATTTCCAAGGTCGTGGTGGAAAGAAAAAAAGGGAGTTTTTTCTGCTCGTTTACGTTTCGATCCTTGGTTCGGATCCTCTTCAGACACTTTATTTGTTCTACAAATTTCGCGATACAAATTATATTAATATAGTTTACAGATTTTTGCATTTGTATTTTGTGTAATGAATAAGTTTTAGATGTGATATAATGATTTGTGTAAAATTTTTTTGTTAGTTTTTTTCCTTTTAATTTTTAATCGTGGTGATATTGTATAAATGATTATTTATAACAAGTTAATTTATTCTTGAGTAACAAGACTAGTGTGTGAGAGTGTGATGTTGTGAGAAAATAAGAATTATGTTGGATAACGAACCTGAATATTGTTGATATTTCTAGTTTTCCTTTTTTGGTTTATGCTTGGAGGATGGTTCATGTAGACAGTATTTTTGATATAAAATACTGTCTCGTGTGGTTGATTCGCAAGATGGATTCAGAGCCGTTTCTTTTTTTTTTTTAATTTTTTTTTTTTTATAAATTAAATTCAATTGATATGTGTAACCGTTTTTTGGCGGTTGTACTATCTGTGAAAAATTGTTATGGTGAAAGAGACTTTATTCCGATCTATTGTCATGGTTAATGGGGTTAATGAGATATTGTGTGAAAAACCTAGATATTGTGTGAAAAACCTAGACAATATGAAATCAGAAAAGAATTTACTAAAATCATAGACAAAATGAATACACCTACATCATTTTCCAACGCCATTAAAATTATAAATCACACTTCGTCTTTTTTAAAAAACAATCCACAACTTTTAATTACACGAGCAGATAAAGGAAATTCAACAGTCATTTTAAACAAATCAGATTACATTAAAAAAACATACAATTTACTCGCAGACCCCTCAACCTACAAACTAACAAATAAGAACCCCATCAACATCCTACAAAAAGGCATAAACAATATTCTCTCCAGATGGAAAAATCTAAAAATCATTGATGAAACAAAATTTAAATACTTAAAAGCAGAAAATTGCAACTTAGCTCGTCTCTATTGTCTTCCAAAAATTCACAAAGAAAACTTTCCACTTCGTCCAATAGTATCATCAATCAATAGCCCAACACATAAATTAGCAGAATTTATTCAATCAAAATTATCTAAACTAATACACACAACAAATTCACATGTCAAAGACAGCTTTTATTTAAAACAATCAGTCTCAAACATATCAATCCCACTCAACTACAAACTTGTCTCTTTTGATGTCGTATCGCTTTACACCAACATTCCATTACATCTAGTTGTTCAAAGTCTTCAAAAAAGATCAAATCTATTTTCCGAAACTTTTCCACTAAACGAAATAACAAAAGCCATAGAATATATCATGTTTTCAACTTATTTCACATTCCAAAACAAAATCTATCAACAAATTTCTGGATTACCAATGGGTTCACCTCTTGCTCCGATACTATCCAACATCGTTATGATTGATTTGGAAAAAAATTGCTTAGAAAAATTAAAATTCTCACTACCACTATACAAAAGATATGTTGATGACATTATTATTGCTTTGCCAACCGACAAAATTGAATCCACAATCAATATTTTTAACTCATATAATCCAAAATTACAGTTTACATCAGAAATAGAAGAAAATAATAAAATTCCTTTTCTCGATATACTCTTAATCCACAATCAAAGTTCAATCATCACAAATTGGTACAGAAAACCTACTTGGTCTGGCAGATTTATAAACTTTTTCTCACACCATCCATTTTCCCAAAAAAAAGCTATAATTTACATGTTAGTTGACAGAGCAATAAAACTATCTCATCCGTCCTTTCACCATAAAAATCTCCAACTTATTAAGAATACAATGACAAAAAAAATTGGTATCCGATTTCTTTCACGGAAAAAATAATAAAACAAAGACTTGCTACAATCAACAATCAAAATAACAATAATAAAAACTTTGACTCCTCTAGACTAATAAATCTACCATACACAAAAAACATCCATCACCAACTAATTCGTCTTTTCAAACAATATAATATAACACTAGTCACAAACAACAAACACAACATCTTATCGATCACAGGCTCCACCAAAGACAAAATAGATAACAGCAAAAAATCCAACATAGTATACAAAATTGATTGCAATGATTGTAACTCCACATACATAGGCCAAACAAAACGATACCTTAAAAACAGAATCAATGAACACAAAAACAGCCTAAAACACCCCAACGAAATACACACTGCTCTAGCACAGCCCGCAATAGAACAAAAGCACGATTTCAAATTTGATGATGTTAAAATTTTAAACAATGAAAAATGGCTCATAAAAAAGATTGATCCTAGAAATGATTCAAATCAAAGCGCATCCCAATGCCATCAATTTTAGAACTGACATAAATAATCTAAGCTCAATATACAATTCAATAATATAATCATAATAATATTTTATCATCCATAACCACACACATCAATTTTTAAACTCGTGACAAAGTTTTAAAACTCTTGACATAACACTTAACTTCTTAACATGACACGGGCACCCTTAAACTCTTGACACAGCACTGACAAAGGATCATTCTCCCTCTCTCCAGAAACATTAAATTCGCCACTCAGTCTTTCTTGAACTCTCCTTGAAGTCACTACTTGACATGTAGAGCAAAGAAACTTTTTTTCTAATTTTCTTCTTTTTTTTTGTGCTTGCGGGGATATATATATATATTTTTTTTTTTTTTTACTTCAATAGGTAATTACCATTTTCACACAATATCTCATTAACCCCATTAACCATGACAATAGATCGGAATAAAGTCTCTTTCACCATAACAATTTTTCACAGATAGTACAACCGCCAAAAAACGGTTACACATATCAATTGAATTTAATTTATAAAAAAATAAAAATAAAAAATAAAAAAAAAACGGCTCTGAATCCATCTTGCGAATCAACCACACGAGACAGTATTTTATATCAAAAATACTGTCTACATGAACCATCCTCTAAGCATAAACCAAAAAAGGAAAACTAGAAATATCAACAATATTCAGGTTCGTTATCCAACATAATTCTTATTTTCTCACAACATCACACTCTCACACACTAGTCTTGTTACTCAAGAATAAATTAACTTGTTATAAATAATCATTTATACAATATCACCACGATTAAAAATTAAAAGGAAAAAAACTAACAAAAAAATTTTACACAAATCATTATATCACATCTAAAACTTATTCATTACACAAAATACAAATGCAAAAATCTGTAAACTATATTAATATAATTTGTATCGCGAAATTTGTAGAACAAATAAAGTGTCTGAAGAGGATCCGAACCAAGGATCGAAACGTAAACGAGCAGAAAAAACTCCCTTTTTTTCTTTCCACCACGACCTTGGAAATCTCACGGGCCGAAATCGAAGCCGATTCCTCAACATCTCTTGTTATCAACACGGCCGCACACTACTCATACTAATTGTCACAGCTTAATGTTTATTTTTTATCATAAACAAAAAATTAATATTTTGGTATATCCATGTTTTATTGATACATATAATTAACAATTCCATATACAGCGGTATTTCTAGAATTCCTATCGCTCATTTTCTGGTTCAGTCCGTGCCGACGAGCCGGAGAGCTGTGAGGTGAAAAACGTAGTCCCGATGGACTTCTTGCGAAAGGAAATATAGCCGGTAGCGGAGTCTTCACAATCCGACGGCTTAGCTATATATACTAGGCTGCCGAAGATACTCGTTCGACTTTCGGAGACCGTCGGCCCAAGCACGTTGGCGCCGGCGTGAGAGTAAGGGGCGGTTAGGTACAAGTGGTCTTCAATCTTCTCGATTTCATCGCGCGCGCGTTTATAGTATTGGTGTGAATTTGTTTTATTTTTTAATTTACGGCTGACTATTGGGGATAGAGATAAGAATCGCATACACCTACAAGGTAAAATCTTCCATTCTAAAACGTTCGTTCGAAACCTTTGATGCGATTTCCTTTTCGTTTTCGAAGTAACGCATATTTTTCGGTTTTTAACCCTTTTCTTCGCTGTCAGTAGTTAAAATTCTTAGAAATTCGGATTGCCCGGGTCGATTAACATAGGAATACATGTTTCACTAAGCGGTCGCAAAATTTTTCGACTTTCGCCGCTTTTGACTTGATTATTTTCCTCTACTATTTTTTCGACCACACGCCGATAAATGTATGTATTTCTCGAAGAAAATGTTTTTTACAGATAAATAATATTTCAAGGAAACCAGTATTGTTTGCTGAAAACAAGCTTATTGCGTTTCGTTTTTCGCTTCTCTTCGACTCGATTACAATGTTGCACGATTCGGCGCTTCCTTATTTCCCACCAAAGGCACATAAACACTACAGCTTATAGGAGGTTCCGACCGTTTTTAGGTGTACAATAAGAAGAGCATGTTTTTGTTTCCGCATCCCTCGTACCGCGGGCTCGACCGTTTTCCGTATATAAGCGATAGGCACATCCTTTATTTTGTCGTCCTGAGCGTCATTCGTAGCTGCGACGGTGACGAGTGAATACGGTTTCGACGAGTTTGTTTGGATTACTTGCTTTTGATTATTCGCTTTTTTATCTTATTTCTTCGCTTTTTGTAAGTTATTATAGTTCTTTTCTTTTTCATTGTTCTTATCATTAATTTATATTAATTAGTCATCAATTTTATTCTTATTCATAACTTTCAGTGTTATTTTTTTTGGTTTCCATTATTATTAAGTTATTATTACTGTACATATTTTCTTTTAGTACCGGTTCGAATTTTTGGTTGCTGTTGTTCGTGATTCCTAATCACATACCGGTGTAACACGTCGGAACCGGCTTGTCAATTGTACGTGTGTCGTGAAATTTCCGTTTTATCATTTTCCCGCGAGTGTGTTCTGTTGTGTTTCATTGCGAATATTTGAAAATGCCTGGTACACGAAGACCGCAGAGGCGCATCCCTCAAACGGAAAAAATTAAAGACGGAAGAGTATACCAAAAAAGTGGAGAATGTCGTGACAAGAAGACCACGTAAGATAAAACAATGTTATTGAATATGTAAAAGTAAATGATATTCAAGAATTCAGAATTAATTGAATGCCAGACGACCCGATCTCTCTCTCTCTCTCCCTCTCCCTCTCCCTCTCGCTCTCGCTCTCTCTCTCTCTCTCTCTCTCTGTCTCTCTCTCTGTC
>OZ023318.1:17048141-17112591 GCA_964007375.1 Ophion obscuratus | reverse complement strand
AAAATGTCATAATTTTTATCAAAAATGAAAAAAAAAAAAAAAATTCATTTTTCTCTCAATTCTGTATTAGTGACTTGGAAAATTTAAGAAAAAAAAAAATCGAAAATTTTTTAAAAAAAAAATTCCAAAATTTTTGAAAAAAAAAATTTTTTTTATTTTTTTTTTTCAATTGGCCCTAAATTAAAGAAATGTAGCGACTCACTTTCTCACCGATTTTCCTCTTCCGCACTTTAATTTTCCTAGTCACAAATTAATTGAATAAATTAAAAGTTGACCCCCAAGGCAAGTTTTTTTTTCAAAAATTTTCGATTTTTTTTTTTTCTTAAATTTTCCAAGTCACTAATACAGAATTGAGAGAAAAATGAATTTTTTTTTTTTTTTCATTTTTGATAAAAATTGTGACATTTTCAGAGCGAAATTCTTGCTCCTTTAATTTTTTCAAAAATTCGATCAAGTGGGAAAAAAAAACGGTTGGCTGGATTAAATTGAAACTTCGTAGGGTTTTTGTGGGTATATTGAACAGTAAAAGGCACACTTAACATTAGTGGTTTCCGCAATATTTTTGATTGGGCGCTTGATTTTCCAAAAAACCACAAAAAGCCCTTTTTTGGTCGCTTTTTCAAATTCATGTAATGATTGAAAAAAAATTTTTTTTTCAAAATTCAATTGCCAATCCTTGTAGAGAATTTATTCAAGTTTTTGAAACCAATCTCAAAATTTCTGTGCGATCATTGGTTGCTGAGATATTGGTAATCAAAGACAAAATGATCTTTTTCCATTCAAACACCGATATCTCAGCGAGAAACGCTCGTATCGAGATTTTTAAAAAACCAAATTAAAGCTGAATAAACAAGCTATCCGGTCCATATAGAGGTTAAGTCGAAAAAAAAATTTCCACGTCCGTAGATTTAAAAAAAGAACCAAAAAAATTTCGAACATTTATTTTTCGGTGGTTTTCTTATGATTATTCGAAAAATATTTTCAAAAAAAAATTTTCAAACTCAGATCCGAAAACTAGACACTTAGAGCTACAATTTGCTTTTTTTATTTTTGCTGTACGACCATTTTTGTATGAGTTACAGCCTGTTGAAAATCCCCCAAAAATTTGGATTTTTTTCTTGCTCCCTAAATTTTTGTGCGAAGTGTATAATAATACGAATATAAATATATTTCCGCTTACTTTTTTTAATTATAATTTATTTGGCATAAGGACGGATGTGAATGATTTATTATTATATTTAAATTAACGTATAAACTAAAAATCAAGCGATCAGAGTGCGCGATACATTTTTTTTGTATAAATTAGTAACGCAGAGAATCAAGAGCTAAATAAGCATTGAAATCATCTAAAAGCCTCCCGCGCGCCGTCGGGTGACGTCACGCGCGAGTCGTGCTCAGATTGCTTTTTCCCTCGAAGCCTTCGTTTCGGCTAGGCCGGACATGAACGTGCTCAGTGTCCATGTGTTGGTGTAGCTGCCGAAGGCGCAGTCGGGAAACTTCGACCGTGCTCGGCTCTTTCCGAAGACGTCCGAGCGTCGCTCGCTCACGGACACGCGCTACTATGATCGTGTGATGGGCGCGTAAGAGACTAGAGAGGGGGTAACTTTTACGCGCGATCTGGCTGCACTGGTCCCCATAATACATTTGACACGCGAGGAATGGGCAGAATTACGCCGCGCCACGCACTGCCACATATGTGAGAAAAAAAATTACGCAAGGTGATACACGTGTTAGAAATCTCTGTCATTTGACTGGGCGTTATCGAGACCCCGCGCATTCGAACTGCAATTTGAACTTTCAGCAATTCTTTTTCATCTCCATCGTATTTCACAATTTATCCGGATATGATGCGCAATTCATTATTAAGGATGTGACTACAGCTTTCAAAGGGAGTGTCGAAGTACTTCCCATAACAAAAGAAAGGTATATTTCATTTACGACACATGTGAAGCTCACGAATGATACGCGAAATGACATCAAATTGCGATTTATCGATTCATACAGATTTCTCAATACTTCTTTCGATAAATTAGCATTGTTTCTTACCGAGGATAAAATAATTTTGAAATCTGCAATTGCTAACAATCAACAATTCGATTTATTGACACGCAATGGTGTTTTCCCATATGAATATGTGGATGACGTCAGTAGGCTGTAAGAAACGAGTCTACCGCCAATTGACTCATTTTACAGTTCATTGAGTGGTGGCACTGTAAGCGAGAGCGACTATACACACGCGGAAAATGTGTGGAATTCTCTATTCAAACGTTAGGCGAATAGTATGAGATTCGAATTGCTCACTGACATTGACATGATCATGTTTATCGAACGTGGTATACGTGGCAGATTAAGTCAATGTTCGAACAGATATGCTAACGCGAATAACAATTATATAGAGTCACACAATCCATCTAAAGCTTCATCATATCTCATGTATTTCGATGTAAACAATTTGTACGGCTGGGCAATGTGTCAATTTTTGCCTTACGCAAATTTCAAATGGGTCAACGACCTGTTAAATTTTTATGTATCATCAATCTCAAAGATTCATCTACGGGCTACATTCTCGAGGTAGACTTAGATTATCCATAAATTTTACACGATGCACATAGCGATCTTCTGTTTTGTCCAACGCGTGGAAAACTACCCGGTAAGCGGGAGGACAAGTTGCTCGCAACTTTGTACAATGAAGAGCGCTATATTGTACATTCCCGGAATGTTCAACAGTTTCTACGCCATGGGCTCCGTATAACAAAAATCCATCAAATATTGCAATTCTAACAATCTCCATGGTTGTGGTCTTATATCGAACTAAACACATAATTCAGAACCATGGCGAAAAATAATTGTGAAAAGAATGTATATAAGCTGATGAATAATGCGGTATTTAGCAAAACAATGGAAAACGTTCGAAATCACGCTGACGTAAAACTGTTGACAAAATGGGAGGGGAGACATGGTGCCGAGGTGATGATTGCGAAGCTCAACTTTCACAGTGGGAGCACCTTTTCCGAACACTCGATTGCCGTTGAATTGCGTAAACTTGAAGTGACATTCTACAAACCAATATATGTCGGTATGTGTATACTCGATATATCGAAAACGTGTTTGTACGACTTTCACTATGATCATATGGCTTCGTTGTATCGTGAAAAATGTAAGATAATGTACACCGATACCGATAGTCTTATCTACCACATTGAGTGCGAAGATGTATATGAAGGTATGAAACAAACTATTGTCCGGTTCAAGACGAGTGATTATTCCAGCGTTAATGTTTTCGATATTCTATTAGTAAATAAAAAAGTGCCAGGTCTTATGAAGGATGAAAACAACGGTGCTATAATGACTCAATTTGTTGGACTTCGGTTAAAAATGTATGCGTTAAGAGTAGATGGTAAAAAGGATACCAAAAAATTAAAGGTGTAAAGAGTGGCGTTGTCGCAAGAACAATAACTTTTGATGATTATATAAAGTGTTTAAATGAGGAAATTGAAGTGTGACGGAGTCAAACGTGTATAAGATCCACACTGCACGATGCATATACAGGGTGTCCAATAGGATGTTGCTGAAATTAATCGACTGTCATTTTAAAACACGTGCACAGAATCAGAAAAGCCAAATTGCTTTGAATAGAGGAAACTTTGCAGTTTTAAACGCACATAAATAAAACCCAGTCAAATATTTTTTATGTCAATTTATTACATCTTATAAAAATAACGAGAAAGTACAGTGATTAATGATATATATTTTCAAAGTGCGAACCGTGAGATTGTGTACAAAAATCAATTCTCTTTTGAAAACTGTGAAAAACTGTGTCCTACATATCGTTCGTAATGCTGCGAACCACTTGCTGGATGGCCGCGATCAGTTCTTCTACTATGCTGGAATTTTTAGCGTAACAATGATCTTTAATGTAACCTCTCAAGAAAAAATCACAAAGGTTCAGGTCCGGTGAATACGGAGGCCATTCTAGTCCGCCTTCAGCAAATTTAGGGTACCCCAGACCGATTACTCGAGTCCCATATACACGATGAATAGCTTCAAACACCTCATGAGTCCGGTGCGGCGTCGCTCCTTCTTGCAAGTAAATTTTTTTAACCAGTCCCCTCTTTTTTGCATAAGGGAAGAATTTCGTTTCCAAAAGCTGTTTGTAACTCTCTCCTGTTACCGTAGATTCCAAGACAATTTCGCTGGCAACTCTATGAGTTCCAAACTTAGTACAACACCCTCTATACGCATTACTATAAATTTTTCCCCTCGAGAAGAAGCACTCGATAAGATATACTTTTTCTTCCGTGGTGAGCTCACTCATTTTGACGCGCGCGTACTTGCTTCAACCACGGCTGGAATAAAACTGCAGGGCCTCAGGTATGCGCCTCAGAAAAAGGGACCCCTATTGAATTCATGGAGGGAAAAGACACTTATTTAGTTTTAGCAACTTCCTATTGGACACCCTGTACTATTGCGAACGAAAAATTGCTCTTAGCCCACACGATGATAAGGGGTATTTCATACCCAATAGCACAAACACATTACCATGGGGGCATTACAGAATGCCATTTTAACACCGCTATAATCTATAACATCGCAATCTTTTTTATAGATTTTAAAACTGGGAGAAAATAAAGAAGAAGAAAACATTACCCTTTGTAATCCATATATTCATTCACCCTATTTTCCTTCATATCGCCCTGACCCATTTTTCTAGGAGAAAAAAGATTCAAATGCGAGGAGCAAAAACAGCTACCCAAGGGACACATGATGCGGCGTCGGGGAAGACGAACTCTTCATCCTTTGCAGCACGTGCGGAGATGGAGACGGCACTTGACCGCCACTTGTTGGAGCTTTAGGCGAGGGGAAGGAGTCATACATTTTTAAAAAATATTTTTTTATTGTTCACCACAAGTCAGATGTATTGACCAACTATTTTGGCTGTTGTCGAAACCAAACTATTTTACAAACATTCGACTGCCACGTTTCTTCAGTACTTTTTCCACGAGATAGGTACCGGGTTTTTTACGTTTTAGAAGCTCTTGCTCGTAGAAACCATCTGCAATAGGTTTATCCTTATGGTCTTTCAGGCTATACGTTACAGAACTTGTGTTTTTCACGCTATATATTGGAAATATTTCCGTTGTCCAGTTTTGTGTGTAACCCTTTTCAAACACACTCTTAGATTTATTGATTCTTACATTATCACCAATTTTTAATTTTGGTGGCTTTATTGGAGGTTGAGTCTTGATAAAAACTTGCCGCAATATTTTCTTCTCGTTACCTACATTGACATTCCTTGGTTTTATTCTAATTGTCCGGTGTACAGAGTCATTATACTCGACAATAAAATTATCAAGAATATCGATCCACTTGAAAATTACCGCGAAGGCTTTCCAGTGTACGATTAAAACGTTTGCAAATGGATGATTATAAATTACTAACGTGTTAATATTATGCTCTTCCATTGGAGACTTGAAAGTGGAATTATAAAAATCTTTTCCATGTACGACATGCAAGTTCTGCGGTGTCCATCCTCCCTTATCGATTATCGATTTCATTTCGGCTGCTGCATCTCTGCCATTCCTACTCAACATTGGTGCCTCGCAGGCGAATTTTGAGAAAGTATCGATGACGGTGAGGAGAAATTTGTTTGGAGTTTTCACGTGCGTATGATGACATATCGACGAGATCAGCTTGCCAGTGTTACATCCTAGCGAATGTGCCTTCTTTCGGTTATTCCCAATATCCTCATTTGCCCTTTTAAGCTTATTATTAAATGTATAAACTTAAGAATAAGACGAATAACAGCGTAAAAAGAAACGTGCGTACGTTCCGTACGCATATTCAAATAACAGCGATATATACGCGATAGCCGCACCGCCACAGTCATCGACTTTTCCTGTCCCATTGGCTGTCAACACGAACACGTTCTCAGGCGCATATTCCAAGAAGAGCTGTCGAACGAAAAATCAACCATCAGCTTGATCAAAAGACTCCAAAAATCCTACGCCGTCCCATCCGCATGGTGACGGAGAGAAGCCTCCATCGTAGATTATTTAAACACAACATAGACTAGACGGCTCCGCCGAACTTATAACTCCGACTAAATAACAAGACATCCGGTCTCCCAGCGTAGTCCGATATACAAACTTCTCGATATGAGAAGTCACCAGAGCCAAACATTGACATAATACAAATCATGCGTATGCTTAGGTCTCAGATATCGAACTCTATATCCAATGCGCTTTTTCGCCGAAACACGGGACAAAAGTCTCCTACCTTCCACGCGTGCAAATTCTATGTAAGGAATGATCGAGATCAATTCTGCGAATCATGAATATCGCGCTAAAGGTTAAAGTTCCTTCTCCCACAATTTATCCCCTCCTAATTTTCATATAAAAAAATACTTCCTTCCTGAAGTCAGTCTTCCAACAGTTTCCACTGCGTTTAGATCAAGTCTTCCAACAGTTTCCTCTGCGTTCAGATCAAGTCTTCCAACAGTTTCCACCGCGTTCAGATCAAGTCTTCCAACAGTTTCCATCGCGTTCAGATCTCAGTCTCGCAAAATCTTTCATTAAAGTAACTTCACTTCTTAATCTTGTTCTGCCAGAATTCGAAGTGTAGAACCGGTATCATAGAGTTCCTAATATTATACATCTTCGAGTTTTGACCGGTGTCGTATAAAAGTTTAGTCAACTCTCGCGACCTCGAGTCTATAAAATAGTTCAAGTTCTGTTTACTACGCATATGTACATAAACACTCTCAGCGCCCCAAAAGTCTGGTGTTGGTGACCGCTTTCCGAACGGTAAGCGTGGCGTCCGTCAACGAGACCCTTATCTGCGAGCGACAACCGATACTCTTGCGAGCGAGCGTACCTACGCACTGATCCACGAACACAGCGACCAATGTAAGCGACAAATTTCATTTTTATGTTAATCCGATTGTTCCCCCGGCTTCACCGTTATTTTCATTGTCAATTTTTCTGTTAAAGCAACTTTATTCATCCGATCACTTATTTGTAATAAACCTTTAGTTAAGTTTGTACAAATTCGTCAGATTATTTCTAAATGCCAATCACTGCATGACTTCCTAATTTCTAACTCATTCCAAGCACTCCCCCTTTTTACCCTCATCCCGTGCTATTGCGCTTATCGTAGGCAAAAAAGGAGGGAATCTAAAAATATATGCCCACGTCCCTTCAGGACGTGACATATTAATTTTTGGGGGCTCGTCCGGGATATTAAAAAGGGAATGTGCCAATTGATCCAATGTCCGGGGACGAATCAACAGCTAGTTCATCGAATTTACATATCACTGACGACTTAGGTGAACCATCAGGTTATTCTTTGAGGAGTTCTGACGCTCAATTGCTACCTGGTCTCGAACCTAAGAAACGACCAGTAAAAAAATAGAATTACCCCAAAAGTCGATAACGAAACCACAACAGACATGGCATTAGGTACATATCAGACACTCACTTACGTATCTTTAAGGGAAGCTATCGAAATGGTCCCGGATTTTGACGGGAAAGGTAGCTCCTTCTCAGATTTTGTAGCCAGATGCGAAGACGCATTGGCGTCGCTTCCGCCCGGATCCGAAGTACCGTTTGTGAGAGTAATTCGAAACAAACTAAAGGGTCAGGCTAAGAAGGTCATCCGGTCATCCACGTTCGAAACAGTAAAATCTCTTCTGCAATTCTTAAAGAAACTATATGCTCCAAACAAAACTGAGGTGCAACTGTTGGAAGAACTCAGTCACATTTTTCAAGGAACCGGTGAAACCGTGATAGATTTTTCCACTGCAATTAGGGATAAAGCTAGAGAAATATTCGAGGCTCAACTAGCATCCCAAAACGGCATGGAAAGTGCCGCTCACAGAAAAACATTAGACGGTTATTTCCTCTCGTGTTTTAAACGCGAGCTAAGACTGGAGATAGAGCAGCGTCTCCCTCGGTGCGACGATATCTCGACCGCTATAGATCATGCGATCGAAATCGAACGCGACCTCGAAGCCCGTAAGGAACTTTTCTCGTCCTCTATTAGATCCGTTCCGAACAAATCGGTAAAAACCTGTAATATCTGTAAAAAGGACGATCATTCGAGCAAAGCTTGCCGATTTTCGGCAATCACATGTCGAAAATGCAACAGTAAAAGTCACAAAGCCGATCAATGTGGAAATAATCAAATCGCTCAAAAATCGGTCACGTGTCAAATTTGCGATAAACCCGGTCACATCTCGAAAAATTGCTACGTTAACCAAAAATCTTCAAATTTTTCTGGCAATCAACCACACCGCTCGCCCGGTCTTCAATGCCCACTCTGTCATAAACAGGGTCATACCGCGGATCGATGTTTTAAATTTCGAAACAATCCCCCAAATTCTAATCCGCCAACCTATCGGTATTGTAAAAAGGTCGGGCACACTATCCAAAACTGTCGTGCTCGCGATTATAATAATTCGCGCAATCGGTCGGGAAACGGACCGAGTGCCCCGCGGACAAACGCGCCGAGCGGCCCGCCCACTCAAACGCGTCAAGCGAACGCCGTCTCTCTCGGAGAGTCGAATGGAAACTATCCGACCTACGCAATAAAGTCGGAAAATTTCAACACATTGCCCTCGTTGTGTATCGGAATATTACCGGAAAAAGGGGCAATTTCGATGCTTTTAGACAGCGGTGCCATCCCCAATTTGATAAAAAAAGGCATATACAAAAAATATGGTAGTCATCAACGAAGAAGATGTCATTAAATTAACAGGCATTTCCGAATTACCGGTCTTTGGACTAGGGAGCGTGCTACTTCGCGTATTCGACTTCGAATCGCTATTTCACATTATACCCGACAATGTGCCGCTTCCCTACCCCTGTCTGCTGGGGTCTACATATTTTTATGAAACTAAGTCCAATATCAATTACCGAACGGAATGTCTCGAGTATGGGGATAATTCATGGCCTTTCGAAAAAAGAACCGAACCCGACGAAGTGATAGAAATCCCCGCGCGTTCGGAAACTCCCTTCTTTGTGAAGGTAAAAGACAGCATAATAAAAGAGGGATACCTCTCGCCTTTGAAAATCCGTCAAGGTGTATACGCCGGCCGTTGCCTGGCGACAAACATCGACGGAAAGGCTCATTTGAAGATTTATAATACGACAAATGACGCTGTCAAACTGATCGTTCCAGTTGTGGAGCTGCAGGAATTCGACGCTATCGAAGACCTGTCAGGAAATACTCCCAGTTCAGACTGTACGACAATTTCAAATTCTCGTTCAATTCCTTGTGACTCTAATTCAAGCGTGAATTGCATGATAATTGCGCCGATTCCGAGCCCGAAAGTGAAATTCTAAAATTTCGATGACAAATGTCGAATCAAATAACAAGTCTTGTAGCGAGGAAAGAACGGGAATCAACATCAATAAAAATAAAAATTTCAGTCAAATTTCGAGCCAAAAATCAACGGCAAACAAAAATAAAAACGCGAAAAAGCAAAACAAACTCAGATTGCACGACAATCTGCGTTTCCAATCAAGTTTCTCGGGTCCACTCTAATCCAAAGTCAGATTGCATGTCAATCTCAAATTCCAGGCAAATTCCTCGTGATCCTTCTATTTCAATCGTAGATTGCATGACAACTACGATCATCCGGAGCCCGAAAGTGGCCAATTTAAAAACTTCGGCAAAAAACGTCGAAGCAAAACCTTGCCTTCACTCCGACGAGAGTGATGAGCAAGCAAAACCAAAAAAAAAAAATTCAGTAGCGAAGAAAAATTAAAAACACTTAAAAATCAAAAAGAAAAATCCAAAACAATTCAAAACCGAAACGAAGGAGAAGTCCTAAAATTGAAACAAAACGTGAATCAAAGTCGAATCTCAAAAGCAAATAAAAAATTTAAAAAACGAAGAAAAGCAAAGTCGAAATCAAAACTTGAAGTCTATCGAAAATTCGAAAATCGCATTACAATATTTGGCGCGCAAATTAGACCAGACTAGCGATAGCATTGCCGAAAACAAAAATTCAACAACCCTTACTGTTCGAGCAGATGTCCACCCCGTCCTGCGTGAGAACAATATAAACATCGTCACTCGCTCTCAAGCGAAGAGCGATACAAGTGCACGATTCATGTGGCGACTACCCTACCGTCAAGGCCAACGCACCTGCAGCCGAACGCGTAGACGCGCAGTCCAAAACTCGACACCTTACACGTCGAATTCGTAAACGTATAAATTACGCAGAGAGTATCGACGGCGAGATGAAGGTTGAGATAGTAAGACCCATACGCACTAGTCGACCCGCGGAGGGCATTGCCCCGAAATCAGCTGAGGGCTCTGACAAGCGCAAAGCATTTCCGATCCCTCGCTCCAAAAACTCCATCCATCCCAATTCCGATAATTCAAGAAATTCAGACTTCAGCTCTCTCAATTCAGAACTTTCTGAAGACGGAATCCCTCCAACGGAGGAAAAGAAAATATCAGAATTCAAAATTGCAAATTGCATCAATATCAAAGAATTGTTCCACTTTCGCAACGTCAATCCGGTTTATTTCACCGACTCAACGGGTAAGCCGTATGACCCTGGAGGACACAAGGGTGTCCCAAAAACCGATTTCAATCCTAATGAATAAATAATCATAATAATTAACCTGTTTTTCAGATGGCCGTTATCAGCCTACTCTGTAACGTCTAACGAAATTACCTTTGCACTTGCAATCAGAGAAACAAATCAAAATTTTACTTACAGTATCCAGCACAGAACACTGGAAATTATTCATATTCAAAATACGTCAAACTGTTTCGCAATTCAACACAAACTTGCTGTCGCGAACCTAGATATAACCACCTACATGAATTGGAAATTCATACACGTAGTTATTATATTACATTCGAAAATCATTATATTGCGATATGCATATGCAACAGTGTAGTAAAGAGCGCCAAATGCTCCAAAACAATTTGTTATAAGCGATCCAAGCCCCGGACGTATTGTATACAAAACAAGGAAAGAGCCGAGTTACAATTCGGCTATATATAGCCACACTTGCTGGCGAAAGGGTACACATTATTCATCGTATGACAAAACAAGAAAATCTGATCAGGTTAAAAGAATTTTACGATTAATTTCCTGTCACTCGTGGGAACGAAAAATATCTCCTTACTCCTCGAACTCACATATAACCAATTACCAAAAGAGAAACTCAAACAACCTGCAATTCCTTACTTCCCCTATATTACCTTTTCGGAGACGCTTGGTATAAGTTCATCCCTGTTCTGGTCGAAGCCACACCACCTGCAATCACAGAATCGACGACGAAGTCTACTTGACGATACATCAACCCAACATCATCAGCATCCTGTGCGATGTACACCAAAGAAAATATCTACAACATACGAGAACGCATAATGTTTCCCGTAGAGAAACCCGCTGTCGTAAACAATATGGCACGGGGCATCAGTGGTCAGAACACTACCAATCCGGAGGACAAGTTGTTAAATCTCCTGGATAAGAACAATCTATAACACCAAGTGGACTCCATCTGGAATCACACCTGGGAAAATTCATTCAATTCGGTACAGCAACCGCTGGTTTCACCCGAACCTCACTCGTCGTGCGAGCGATCAAGGTCCTCGTAGATACGGCGATCCATGCATACAGCCTACACCCTGTGGAGGGCTGGTCAAGTTATCTCGTCGGTGCAGTATGGGACTCGGTTACGTACCTCCTCATGCACCTCGCTAAACAACCCAAGAAGAAAAAGTCAACGGATGCAGTGACTGGTCAAGAACTTCATCAACTCGTGTTGGCTCCTCCAGCTGAACCAGGGGGCTAATACCAACGCTGCAACACATGATCTGTACCCTGTCATCTTCGATCATCCAGAAAGCAACCAATCTTCTAAACTTTGTTCCTTCTCTTAAATTCGCACGAGGAGATTTAAGATAATTCTGACCATGCTAATAATTTTTTTTGTCATCGTTCTTTTAACCTTGTCAATTAAGAGATAGGGTAAAATAAGTAAATTAGCATCTATGTATGAGGAAAATAAAAAAGCAGAAAACTCGTACCCATACTTTTTAGTACAAAATAAACAATTTATATTCATAATTATAAAAAAAATGGAGAAGAACGAAAAACTTCCTTGCACAAAGATCTAGACATAAACACAATAACCAAAAATATTCTCATACAAAGATCTATATATACAATAATAAGACACACATTCTTTCCTTCTTCTGTAGTCTACATAAGACTAATCCAAAGATTGTACCTACCGACATCGCAACCGTTTAAGAATAGGCTGATGGCGATATTGAGATAACCTTCAGAACATTCATAATAATTGAGCGGGACGCTCAATCTTAAACCGGGAAGATGTTACATCCTAGCGAATGTGCCTTCTCTCGGTTATTCCCAATATCCTCATTTTCCCTTTTAAGCTTATTATTAAATGTATAAACCTAAGAATAAGACGAATAACAGCGTAAAAAGAAACGTGCGTGCGTTCCGCACGCATATTCAAATAACAGCGATATATACGCGATAGCCGCACCGCCAGTCATCGACTTTTCCTATCCCATTGGCTGTCAACAAGAACACGTTCTCAGGCGCATATTCCAAGAAGAGCTGTCGAACGAAAAATCAACCATCAGCTCGATCAAAAGACTCCAAAAATTCTACGCCGTCCCATCCGCATGGTGACCAAGAGAAGCCTCGACCGTAGATTATTTAAACACAACATAGACTAGACGGTTCCGCCGAACTTATAACTCCGACTAAATAACGAGGCATCCGGTCTCCCAGCGTAGTCCGATATACAAACTTCTCGATATGAGAAGTCACCAGAGCCATACATTGACATAATACAAACCATGCGAATGCTTAGATCTCAGATATCGAACTCTATATCCAATGCGCTTTTTCGCCGAAACACGGGACAAAGGTCTCCTACCTTCCACGCGTGCAAGTTCTATGTAAGGAATGATCGAGATCAATTCTGCGAATCATGAATATTGCGACCAATCACGCTAAACGTTAAAGTTCCTTCTCCCACAATTTATCCCCTCCTAATTTTTATATCAAGAAAGACTTCCTTCCTGAAGTCAGTCTTCCAACAGTTTCCACTGCGTTCAGATCAAGTCTTCCAACAGTTTCCACCGCGTTCAGATCAAGTCCTCCAACAGTTTCCATCGCGTTCAGATCTCAGTCTCGCAAAATCTTCCATTAAAGTAACTTCACTTCTTAATCTTGTTCTGCCAGAATTCGAAGTGTAGAACCGGTATCATAGAGTTTCTAATATTATACATCTTCGGGATTTGACCGGTGCCGTATAAAAGTTTAGCCAACTCTCGCGGCCTCAAGTCTATAAAATAGTTCAAGTGCTGTTTACTACGCATATATACATACACACGCTCAGCGCCCCAAAAGTCTGGTGCTGGTGACCGCTTTCCGAACGCTAAGCGTGGCGTCCGTCAACGAGACCCTTATCTGCGAGCGACAACCGATACTCTTGCGAGCGAGCGTACCTACACACTGATCCACGAACCAATGTAAGCGACAAATTTCATTTTTATGTTAATCCGATTGTTCCCCCGGCTACACCGTTATTTTCATTGTCAATTTTTCTGTTAAAGCAACTTTATTCATCCGATCACTTATTTGTAATAAACCTTTAGTTAAGTTTGTACAAATTCGTCAGATTATTTC
The DNA here is from genome assembly GCA_964007375.1 of Ophion obscuratus. Lineage (NCBI taxonomy): Eukaryota > Metazoa > Arthropoda > Insecta > Hymenoptera > Ichneumonidae > Ophion > Ophion obscuratus. Next base: position 17,098,898 of record OZ023318.1, on the reverse strand, counting down.
TAAATGCCAATCACTGCATGACTTCCTAATTTCTAACTCATTCCAAGCACTCCCCCTTTTACCCTCATCCCGTGCTATTGCACTTGTCATAGGCAAAAAAGGAGGGAATCTAAAAATATATGCCCACGTCCCTTCAGGACGTGACACCAGGTTTCGTCCAAACCACGGATATCCACACGTCGACTTTTCTCGATCGTTTTCTAGTCTCAGTCGCTCATTCAGTGCCGCTATGGTCCGTGAATTACGAATCACTAAATCTTGTAGAGTTTTGCAATGTCTCTCATCGTAGCTTCAAGTCCATTAACCAACAACTGATTATTCACATTCATTTCTTTGCGTATGTTCTGAATGATATTTCGAGATTTTTTATGAACAGTACACAGAGTGATGGCATCGTCTTGTCCTTCTGGATTAGCGACGTTACACAATCGTTCCTGCCCCAAGTCATAATGGCCACCTGCGGTCGTTCTAAACGCAATCCCAGGTCGGCCCGGAGGACCTTGCTTACTGAGGAGTACACTCTTATTTAATTGGTATCCAAACACATCGACACTCATGTTGAAAATGCGTGAATTCTCCGATGCTGAGTTAATAAACGATTTCAGCTTCGCGCAGTTCCTCGATAATCGATATGATTTCATTCAAATGCACAGAATTTCCGGCTGCTTGCGTGCCAGAACTAAGCGAAGAAGATCTAGCTCATTTGAATTATCCAAATAAATATAGTCCAATTGGGTGTTTTTTTCGGGCTAGCTTATACCTTGGCTACCCTTTCCCACATCATGATCGACTATATTTGCGATATAATTTTTGAATGTATGGCAGGTATTACGTCGTATAGCCCCATTAGGGTTTTAACATTTTTTGTGCGCATTTGTCGAGGTGACAATATTTTCATAGGTTTTTAAATCCTCCGGTGTGAGAGTTTCGACATTAAGCACTTTTTTAAACAACAGCTCCACCAATCCAACCATTTTCGAATAATACACATCACCCACACGAACATGTTGAAATGCGAAAATTATCGGAGAATTGCCAATCATTAATTTGTTGTTTGCGAGATTCCGTACACCATATAATACGGAATCTCGTATCAAGCTTGCCTTTCTATTTGTTCGTAATAACAGAAGATATTCACCGATTAATTCATCAACACTCTGCGAGTCATCATCATCCTCATATATCAATTTGAAAGAATCTTGTGTTTCACTCTTGAAGGCATCTTGTGACTCATTCTTCAATTGATTTTTTACAGTATTTATCGCATCTCCTTCTCCAGCATTGTCACTCACTTTTTCATGCTTAATTTCCTCCTTCGCTACCTCGCCGTTTTTATACGACATCAATTTCTCCAAAGGTCTCACTATAGGCTCAAAGACAGTTTGCATTCTCTGCTCATCGCTATCTTTTCCAATTTTCATCATTTGATGCTTTCGTCTGATTGCATTGCTCCCCTTGGCAATTTCCCGCAATACATCTTTTTCAGGCAAAAGTTGTTCGGTCTTCATGTTGTCACTGTCAAGGTGTGCACAATACTGTCTCTTTAACCACCCACGATAAATCATTTATCAATGGTCAGAAAATAATCAAAACCTTGTCTATATCGACCCTCATTAATAGCACTATTCTTGTCAATCATGATAAATGCATACTTGTCGGAATTCTTTTAAAACACGTATAAGTCATATTCGTTGTGACCTAATTTTTAATCGAGTAATAATTATTCCGCCACAAAAGCCTCTCTCTCTCTCTCTCCTTTTCGCTGATTTTATTTGATTACCAAAACCCAGATAAAAACTCAGGGTTGATGATAATTAGTTACCCCGAGACCGTCTCACGGTACCAAATTCTTCCCCTTTTCTCCCTTTCTTTCCTCCTCTCCTTCTCCTCTACTCCTTTTCTCTTCACAACGGGATACAATTTTGAAGATTCACTATCCTAAATTTTCTACGAGCAGGGCAGTTGAAGAGAATAGTTAGCCAATACTAACAAAACAAGAAATAGACTTCAAAAATTCTTCCTGTACCGTCTTCCGAAAGGAAGGGACAATAATAAATAAATAAAAATTGTCTATAAAACAACACAAAACATCCGTAAAAATAAATAAATAAATAAAACACAATTAAATAACGTCAAACGAATAAAACGTCGCAATAATAAAAATGATCAGAGTCAAGAAATGAATTAATTCAAGTAAAACAAAAATATTAAAATAAAGAAATAGATGAAATCAACAAATAACCGGCATTCTGTCAATACGGGAATCGAATTAATTGTTTGAAATTCAGATAATAAAATCGCTTGCGAATTCAAATTAAACGCGGCACAAGTAACGGGGCACGGGATTCTCGATGCAACGATATTGAGAAAAATATTCCCGACGAAATAAATATGATGGAATATTATTTCTGAAATTTATTCTCTGTGTTGGGGTTTCACAGCTCTTATTCTTGACAAAGATCACGATTCTTGGCGCACAATACAGCACAAAAACCCCGCTGACCGAGCAAGAAGTCGAAGAGAAAGGAAAAAAAACGTCAACATGAAAACGGCTCCTTACCGCGCGCTCTCGGCAACGCGAAACGAGAACGGAAAAGAAAAATACAATTTTTAAACTTCACTGATTATTCGCGAACTAGAAATTTAATACGCAATTATATATTTCGCCTCCTTACATGAGATATTATCCTTCGGACGATCACACACAAAGAAAAACCCAGAACAATAACGAATTTCGGGAGAAATGCTATTCCACCTGAAAAATTTCCAACGTTGCCTCACGTTGGGCGCCAAATTTATGACCTAATTTTTAATCGAGTAAAAATTATTCCGCCACAAAAACCTCTCTCTCTCTCTCTCGCTGATTTTATTTGATTACCAAAATCCGTGGGCGCCAGTCGCAAAGCGACTCAACGATGAAGAGAGAGAAAGACGGTTGGCCGGCTTTGTTCAGCGGGAATGGCAGGGCGAAACTGGAAATAGTTCAAAAATAAATCTTTCAGCTGGAACTTCGAGGTGAACATTCTTCCTGTCATTTATTAACAATTTACACTTTACAATAATGTCTGTCCGGGATAATTGCTCACGAAAGCATGAATGTACGAGGCAAATCACGAACTTTTATTATTGAAAATCGAGAGAAAAATCGGAAACTAACTCACACACGCACGCTCTTTCGATTCGGCCGGGAGCCTACACTCTTTATAATCTAACACGTGCTCGTTTCCTCTCCCCCACGGAGCTACTCGTGGACGGGACTTTATTAAAGGTGTTTTAATTAGATCGCAAGATGTTCAAATAAATAACCGAGCCCCCGATAGTCGGTCTTTCGCGGGGATTTGTATCACCGGCCCACTCGTTTAATTCTCCTCACACTCACACACACGTACCGCAACCCGTTTGCGATTCTTCTCTTCGAGTTTTCACGAATAATTGCTAACCAAAAATTGGAGATTCTCGCGTACGGCCACGATTTTAATTATCTAATTTACCCGCGCACCGAGAGCACGGGAAAATAGGAAGTAATTATTAGGCGATTCTTCCAACACGTGGAATGTCGTCACCGCGACCGCGTTTTCTCGGGATTTTTATGAAGGAAACTCTGCCGTTAAATTGCCCCGGGTTCGAAAGAACGATTAGAGTTACAGAGACTCAACTGATTTGACTGGGAAAATTCAATCGCGACCCACTGACCAAACGGGAAAGTGGCTGGAAAATATAACTCACGGCTACAATTCCGATAGTGCGATTAGACGTCCTCTCCGCTCGATACTTCACGAAAATCTCCCCGAATTCCGTGTCATGAGCAAGGCAGTGGACTCTCCCTCCAGCCCCTCTACTTGCTTCGAATATTTCCCCGATGATTGACAGGTCCATCTCCTGAGATCTCAACGCGAGCGTGAGACGGGGCACCGAGCGAATATTTCTTTCTTGTATTGAAAAATGCTACTCGTCGTTAACGACGCCCTATAGCCCTGGCTCGCTATTTTACAATGGTTCCGAGGGAACGGGCGACGTATCATGTCGAGAAACATTCCGAAGCCGGAATTGGCGATGACATAAATTTGATGACGGGAGAATATTAATTTTTCCTACTGCCGTGGTTTTTGGAAGGAGAGGACAACAGAATATTCGTTCTCGAAAATTCCAGCGTTTTAACGGATTTTATTCGCTGTCTTCTTCCCTCTTTCCTTTTGTGTTGAATCTTTCGTACACGCCTTGGCCTTGAGAACTGCTCGAGAGCTGCTCGAGACAAGCGCTCGAGCTTTGCTCGAAATACGCTGATGCTACCCGATATTTCGTCCTCCTTGTTTCTTTGATCGCCTTTCCTTGGACTTTGGACGGTTTGATAATTCGTTCTTTCCTTTCCCTCTCCCTTTCCTCCAGGATTCCCGAATGGCTCATAGAACAAACGTGGTCGCGGAACGCAATTAATAAACAAAATCTTAACATTTAATGCCTTAGGAAAACGTTGCGGGAGCGTAGCGTGGCCGAAGTGTTGACCGCAGAGAGATAGGAAGCCTTCCTTTTACTTTTCCTTTATTACAAGGGACGGTGCTAGAAAACACCGTCACTCCGTATTAATATGATTGTTGTAGACGTGTTTGAGATTCATATCGTCCTGCTTGAAAAGCACCAGGAAATTTGGATTATCCCTCACAAGATGTTTGGGGATACAGGTGTACGTCTGACAAAGATAAAAACTGTCAACAATCTCATGTCGTCCTATAGAAAAGAAGGTTCTAACATTATCCGGTTTTTCACACGCTATATCATCAAAGATGAATATAGAGTTGGATTGTGCATCACTTGGTGCTATCACTTGTTCATGCACGTTGAATGGATGATACGTAACTCCACTCACAGGTTCGAGCAACGTATACTTTGGCTGCTTCAGCGATTTGGAATACGAGTAAATGTTCTCAAATCTCAAACCATTCGGGTGGATGATAAGAGTGAGCAAAGCGTTGGTTTTCTCAGAATTCGATGGACAACAAAACAGTGCACGTATGCTATCCGGCAATAAATTTCCATGACGTTTTTGTTTCTCCTTCCCCCCACCGTTTTCGACAAACTCGTCAAAATGTATCACGGAAAGTCCGCCTCGGATAGTTTGCGTGTTGGGCGTCATCTCGGACACGAATAACGGCAAAATCATATAAATAGCATTATTACAGGGATTGTCCATTAGTCGCGTATTGTCTTTAGACATGATTGTGCATGGCAAGAGTGGCAAAAGTTTCGTCAACCGCCTAATCAACAACCTCCACGTTGAACTACATCTGCCCGGAGATCCGTATTGCGGACCAGGCACAAAGTTAACCAAGCGGCTTTCTCGTAGTGATCCGAGTATTAATCCATTGGATACGGCATGCAAACAACACGATACTGTATACTCGAAAAATCCGGATAATCTTGAAGCGAGACATTTGGCGGATAAAGTGTTGTCTGAACAGGCTTGGCAATGTGTTACCGCTAAAGACGCTAGCATCGGTGAAAAAGCGAGTGCTTGGGGTGTGGCAAATATTATGAGGACAAAGAAATAATTCGGTATGGGGATGAAGGATCGTAAGGGTGGCATTTGTTTGAAAAAAATAATTGGCCCCGCAAGGAAGACAATGATTGAAAGTAATGATCCACAAAAGATTATTAAATCAGCTCTAAAGCTTGCTCGTGCCGCTGTAAAGACACAAGGTGGCAAAGTGTCACAACTCGGGTTCTACCTGTACCCCATAAAAGTGTTGGTTTATTACAGTTCCTCGTGCCCATTTTTGGAGGTCTTAGCGCTGCTGGTGCGTTGTGAGGTGGTGCGGCTGGCATAGCTAGAGCTTTAAATGCTGCTCAAGTAGCTAAACGTGAATTGGATTAAAGTAAGCGCCATAATCAGACAATTGAAGCAATTGCATTGGGCAAGGGCTTACATCTGAAACCATATAAGCAGAGATTGGTTTTCATATCAAGCCAAAAAAAAACTAGAAGTAACGCTACCTCACCGACCCGTCACCGACGTCGACCTTCTTAAATATGTGAAAATCCTGAAGATTCCATATTTCCGGGGAGTTTACATGCGCGATACATTGCCAGCGAGCGGACCCCTCAAATGTGAAGCAGCAATTGTAAATTTGGATGAAAATGTCGGTCCTGGAACACACTGGGTCGCTTACAAAAAGACTGGATAGAAAGTAGTGTGCTTTGATAGTTTCGGCTATTTTCCACCGCCATCCAAACTCATGAGATATTTTCGTATTGGTAGCGTTAATTATAATTATAGGGGATATCAGCAATATGATACAACTGAATGTGGACATTGGTGTCTGAAGTTTCTTTCTCGACAATTGCAGCACAAAGACACTATATATAGGTAGGAAATGACGTGGAGATTTCAGTTGCCAATTTACCAGCACCATGGATGATAGCTTAACCTTGACCATATTTAGCTCATCGTCCATACTCGAGGCGCAGTATTTTCCCCCCATCGAACTCTCGCCACACAAAAATTATACCCTCGGTCTCGTTGAATTGTTAACCTTCAACTCCATTCCAAATATCGACGTTGACCATGATAAACTTTACGTGGGAGATGAGGTGTTGACGATACCTACGGGTAGCTACGAAATAGAGGATGTTAAGGCGTTTGTACAAGCAGAGCTCACGCGTAAAAACATCAAAATCAGCATGAAATGGAATAATAATACGCTGGTCAGGAATTACGATCTGCTCGTAATTCCCGAATTGTTCATAATTTTCCGCGGGAATTAGACGAGCGAGTCACGCCGGGATCTTCTCGTGGCTGTCGTCGATGGCACCACTTTTCGGGACATTTCTTCTCATCGATCGCGTGATCGCGCGGTTTTTCCCTCACTTACCCTCATTCTTTCCTCATCGATTACACGGACCACACGCGTCGTCTCACGGGTAGTATACGGGAAGTTCTTCACCGTATAGTTCGGGATCAAAGTTCTTCTGAACGACAGTATTCGGGACTCATTTAAAATCGCGTAATTCGGGCGATATTACCGCGTTACGGGCGGATCGTCGAGATCCCGGTCGATCCGATCCTTCTCCTGCGTGTCGGGACGCGTCTCACGGCGGCGGCCATTGTCCGCCCTCGTTCAGGAAAGTTCTCATCCGCGGCATTAGAACGGGCTTCCCTCAACATTTACCGGGCTAATTTTCCACACATTTCCTGTATCTTTGTATTATATATTGTTAATATACTTTTATATTATTTTTCCTTTTCTTTTTCCATCTACACCAGATCTTTCGGGACCTTCTCAAACATACGCTATGCAGTGAGATCGAGTGTAATCACGATGTCAATTTTGAGCCGAAAGATTCTATTGGCCAACTTCTAGGCTTCACCGCACGCAAATTGGAAGCCAATAAAAGACACGAATCTGACCTTCCTGTAGCCATTCTCAATGTGAACGCCCTACGCGTTGAGTGTAACATTATCGCTGGAGCCTATATTAGCGGACAAAAAGTACATACAATTCACGATTTTTTCCATCTGTGCCACCGGGCTATAAGATCATTGAAGTTCCCTCACACGTTATTTATCTGCCAATCACGAGCCGAACGATTGACGCGATACAGCTTCGCATAGTGGATCAGGACGGTGATTTGGTAAATTTCCGCGATGAAGTAATCACCATACGCCTGCATATAAAGTCGTGATAGGTATAGTTTTCAATAGATCTTCCAATAACAATAAACGGTCATGGATGAAAACAATGAGTCGTCGGTCAGTGCCCAAAGTGCTAACACCTGAAAACGTGCTACTCATGAAGAATTTCAAAGTGCGTGGCGAAAGCGTGTAAAAAAATATTTAGTCTGTGCTCTGTGCATCTTTTGCGTGAAATGGAAGAACAAATTGTAGACATTCAAACGACCGTGGTCTTTGATCAATCCATCATCCATTGTGAGATTCACGCTGATCATGCATATCTATCTTCAATAACAGCGATGAAATCCGTATTGCCATCCAACATCAAGACCTCTCTATCCTGCCAAGCAAGAGTGCCCTACGCATATGTGGAAAAATATCCAAGCGTGACGGGGCACCAACCACTGCTGCAAGTCTCATCAACAATGCTATTTGTCATTTGTTTGAGGAAGTGCGATATGAATTGATTTCCATAGAAATCAATTGTAATAAGAATGTCGGCATTACGAGTGTAATTAAAGAACATTCATCTCTCTCACCGGCCAAAAGTTCTATGCTCGAGAACACTGGATGGCTCGATGTCGAAGAGACCAAGCAGATTGTAGATGTATCGGGAAACTTTGATGTGTGTATACCGCTCAGCATGCTCCTCGGATTTGCCGAAGATTATCAGGAAATTGTCGCATATGCCAAGCACGAGTTGATTCGCAAAAAATCAAAGAACGATGACAATGCTATTGTACAAACAGCGCCCGAAGTCTACAAACTAGTATTGCATAAAATAGAATGGCTCGTACCGTATGTAACAGTCTCAGATCAGCGAAAACTTCAACTGTTAAAGTTTCTCGCCGAAGACGCACCAATTTCCATGAGTTTTCGTACATGGGAACTGTATGAATATCCATTGCTGACTGCGACCTCCAAGCGCCTGTGGTCTGTGAAATCCTCCATTCAGCTGGAGAAGCCACGATACGTCATACTCGCGCTGCAGACAGAACGGAAAAATAAGAAACAACATAATGCGAGCCACTTTGATCATTGTACCCTGAGCGATGTCAAACTATATCTCAACTCGCAATGTTATCGATATGGAAATTTGAATTTGAACATTGATCAAAATCAATATGCGAGATGTATGCAAACTTTCAGCCGACGTATTACAACAAAGAAGCTGAACCATGGCTGAGTACGATGGAATTTTTAGAAAAAGGCCCCCTCGTTGTCATTGACTGCTCAAAGCGAAACGATTCTCTCAAGTCCGGTCCTGTGGACGTGTGTCTCAAGTTCGAATTGAATAACAATATTCCATTGTAAACCTCAGCATACTGCATGATCCTCCATGATCGTATTGTCGAGTACAATTCAATTAGTGGTGGGGTGAAAAAATTGGTATAAAATCATGCCGATGATTCGCGTCCACGTCAGTCAACATGGAGCTTATCGTCGATGGGCATGGCTTCAAGAGACCCATCAACAAATTTTTCCTAAAGGAGATGTCCATTGTCAAACTCCACGACAAGAATGCTGAACCGCTGACACTCGCCTTCGCCGCACTATTTGCATGGGACTCTACCGGCCATGTACAAAATGACCATCTATGCGAAGGGTTTCGAGAATTGCTCATGGCTATCAAGATTCACGGAACCCGCAACAAAGGTCATCGACTTGGAGCCTCTGGACTGTCCATCGTCGCAGAAGTTTCCGAAAATCACAAACTCCAAATGCCCGCACCATTCCTTCAACACGAAATACAACTGCGCCCATGTGAATGTAAAATCGCCGAAAAGCTGGTTGAGTGTATACAAAGCGTTGTGTGAGCGAGGGATTTTTTTAAAATGAATAAAAAACATTTCCATGAAAATATATATCATTTGTATTCTTCATTTATTCTAGGGCGAAAATAGTTTGAATTTCTCCTTCTCGTACATTTTAATAATACAGTTTTTTTAAATACATTTTTACATAGTCAATACTAAAAACGTCGACACCGCTGGCGAGGCGATTGTGATGCGGACGGCTGTTGCACTCAATGATGCTGCCCCAACGAATGTTGTCTTTTCCACCATGCTCACAGATGATGGAACTTGACGCTGTTGTATTTTCCGCAACTGCATGTAAAGTTGACCATGGCGCGCCAGTTGCAGCATACTCTCGATGATGCGGACAGCCTGTCGATGATGGGGTTCCAACGAATTTTGTCTTTTCCACCATGGTGTGCTCACAGTCGATAGAACTCGACGCTGTTGTATTTTTCCTTCCGCTGTTGTACCTCATGAAGAGATGACGATCGCGTGCCTCTTGCCGCATACGCTCGAACGTTTCCAAATCTTCGTCGAAGACCTTCACAACTCGCGCTGGTAAGAAGACAGTGAACGCATTCCCATATCAGCGATGTAGAGTTTCCCAAACTTGGTTTGTACGGCCCTCATGTCGGAGATTGGATGCTCCGAGTGAACGAGGAGTTCTGACAGCTTCGGCCTTGGAAGGAATTCCGCCATTCGGCTGACTTTGTTGACACTCGTGAAATTCATTTTCGACACTTTTTTCTTTTCAACAAATTTTCACAGTTATTTTTGAAGATGTTGGCCTGGTGGTGGCATAGTCCAGTCTGAGGTTGGTCCATGAAATTATAAGCTCCCTCGTTTTGTAACTCCACCACTCAGATTTTCAAACTGCTCCCCACCTTTCCAATATTGAAAAACGGGTTCAAACACGTACGTGGAACCCGGTCCTCCTCCCACGTGGAAAGTTTCCCACCTCATGACATTTTTCACAGTCTCGACGTTGAGGTGGGGGCCGTCAATGTGATCTTTCATTTGTCGCGTATAATAATGCTCCATGCATGGAAGATATATCGCTTCACTGTGGTTGCGATGATGTTCTGGCGAACGATCCCACATTAAATTAATATAATGACCCCAATATTTTAAGAGAAAGACCTTTGGAACTTGTTCGGGCTCGTTTTGGTCAAGTCCAGGGGGTGTTTGGCCGGGTACACTGCATACATACTCGCACATGTGAAGATCTTGACGTTATATTCCGGAACGAATCCAAAATCTCGATGGGATTAAAATTTCGTTTTTTTAAAACAATGACTCATCTCATAGCCGCAGCTGCATATAATAAGTAAGACATTTTATGGCACTTTGGTAGGCCGCCCTTCATATGACAACAGCAGTTTTTTTATATTATCGAAACATTTTCTAGCCACTCAGTTGTTCTCTCTCTCTCTCTCTCTCTCTCTCTCTCTCTCTCTCTCTCTCTCTCTCTCTCTCTCTCTCTCTCTCTCTCTCTCTCTCTCTCTCTCTGTTACCGAATGTTACCGAAAATCCTTTGTAGTCACAGCGTGCCAAGTGTGGGATGCGATTGATTATGCAATACGAGCATGTAAAAATGTACTAAGCTTTAAAGAAGCGCTCAAAGATGTGTTGCTGCGGGAGATGAATGACTGAGGAGCTCGAAACACGAAGCTCTTATTATTTATTATTTATCATTGATATTGTCCATATACTGATACGTTCCGTATTTGTAGTTTTTTGATGCTAGTTGAAAATTTATTCCTTTCTAATCTAAACTGAGCTGTAAATCCTTATTATATATTTTGTTATTTTAATTTATTTTAATTTATACCTTTTCAAAATATAGCTATAGTAATAGTATAAGAATAGTGCCATAAACCTCGTTGTTGCGTTACTCTGTACAAATGTATTAAGTTATATGAAAGCACGGTACTCTGAGGGGGCGATAGCCCCAGAGTATGAATAAACAATGTTCTCTCTCTCTCTCTCTCTCTCTCTCTCTCTCTCTCTCACACACACACACACACACACATACACACACACACACACAAACAAACACACACACACACACACACACACACACACACACACACACACACACACACACACACATACACACGCGCGCGCGCGCGTACCTAAATTGTTCTTTGTACTGACTTCCAGTGGCGTAATAAAAACGACTGCATCGATAATATGTAAATAATTTCAATGATTATAATAAATCACATGATTTTATGAGTTTTCAACATTTGCCCGCCGCCCTATGGTGCCACCGGTTCCGCGCTAGACCCCCCTTGCCCTCTCATCGTTCAGCGTCGTGTATTGTCATGATCCCGCTCTCGGCTCTCTCGCGCTAGACCCCCTCTATGCGAAGCTTTCCCCCGCCCCGCCACGTGACTTCTGCCCTCGGTCCCCCGGGCTGGAGCCTCCCCGCCCTGCTCCCCCTGAGAACCCACTGTTAGAATCAGTCCTGTTATACTACTTCCATTTGCTAGCAGAGAACGGCAACAGATTCGTCCAACTAAGACGGATGCCGTTTCACAGTTCAATCTCGAGATTACCGCACGCGATGTACTCACTGCTACCAGAATTTGTCGACTTTTTAATTGTTCGCTAGGACCAAAGCAATATTCTGGTTTTTCCTAATACAATATAACGATTAGAATAGACAAGAATCCGGAAAAACCTTCAAATCAGATTCAGCAAATCAGTCTCTGCAGTGTCGTCCTCAGAATATTTTAAGCTAAACCGTTTATTAGAGAAAATCTTTGGAAGAGTCCACAGGAAAATCATTTCGTTATTCTATAGAGGTCTTCATTCAGCCATCATTTGGCTGGAATGCAGGTAGGTAAATATTCCGTTTAAATATATAATTGAATTGGATGTGGCATAGTAAATTCATCAGATGATCTGTGTCGGTTACGTACGTATGTTCTTTTTCGAGGATAATTTCTATGAATCCCACATAGAGCGACATACAAACTTATAAAATGTTGATAAATACGCGATGACGATTTTTTCGTTGTTTTCCACATCATTTCATTGATGCCGAAAAAAGTTATTATTTGTTTTTACCAATTAAATAAAACTTATTATAGCCACTGAGGATCGATAAAATACCAAGAGTGGGAGAAAGACAAAGGTAGAAATATACATAAATAAAAGCGAGAGAACATCTAGTACCTCTAGTAGGGACACTCAAATTTGGCTCGTTATACATCACGAAATTGTGAATGGACACTAGTTGCCTCTTTTTGTTTGTAAAGTAATATATCTATCGCTCTTGACTACCGGTGAAAATTCGATAAATCGAAGTTTCACATTTGTTTTAGTACTCGTACTAGATCGAGAAAATTTATATTCCAATTGACATTTGGATGAATTATATCGTACGAACTAAAATCGTCTTCGTAAGGTAGATCTTTGTAGACTACTTACTTCTTTTTCTTAGTACAAAACGTTGATCAACTCGTCAATACTAGATATTTTACTGCCAATATCTAATGCTATATATTTTTCTCTTCGGTACACTATTCGCATGTGTAATACTGAACATGATTTTGTGCATCATAAAAAAGCAGCACCGTACTAGAAAAATTTGAGAAGACGTGTTGCTCATTAGCGAGCGACTTGTTACACGAGGAAATCTTTGAGTTTCAGCCCTGAGCGATCGCGTTCCACTTTTGTTTGGAGCCTAACTTTTTCCTTCGTCGAGGGAGGGGGGAAGAAGGTGCGCTATGATATTTTGAATTTCTCAAAATCGAATCAATATCATTATAAATAATTCTGTGCATAGATACGCGTAATAAAGAACAATTAACACATGACATTTTTTTGAAAGCTTTCAATAATTCTGAAAAAAGTGTTTACCGATTTTCTATACAGCGGCCCAAATTTTCTACTAAATTACCACATGCTTTTCCGAGGTACGTTCAGTTGAGTGATCGTTATTTTACGCCACTTATTCAATTTGTCCTTCAATATATTTCTTTTTCGATTTCTTGAGAATGGCTCGTTCTCAAATTGTTCATCGACGTCACGGTATCTAGAAGACTTTTTGAATACTTACCAGTGGAAAATAGGTAGATACTCGAAGATTACCAAATGGTTGAACGGATGGTTGTTTTCAGGACTTTTATAACATGGACGATTGATATGGGGACCAAAAAACCCTCCAGCTCATGTAATCAGTTTATGTTTTATAAGAAGTTCGAAATTAAATAATGACAAACTAAAATAAATTCTTTGGAAAGAAATACATAATACTGCGAAAGAAATACATGTTTGTGCCGTTAAAAACTGAAGTACAATCTTTGGAAGGGAATACATGTTTTGTTTCATTCAAGCGGTCGGCGATGTCTTTTCTTTATAAGATTCGAGATCCAAGTTTTGATCGCGTACGGATTCCGCGCTTGCAAGGTAGGATGTCGCTTACACGCATCTTGGATCTGTTTTAGCGAAGGGTATCTTCCATTTTGTATAAATTCTCCGAAAAGCTCGAAAGCTATATCCTTTTCGTCCGTACTCCAGCGCTTTTTGGGCCCAACGCGACCATAAGGTGAAGCTAGAATACAAAAATTGAGAAAAAATAACAATGTAGCAATCCAGTAATGAAAATTGGAGTTAATATTGAAACACAAACTTGATCTTTTTTTAGGTTTTTGTTTTGAGCGTATCGGCGTATTCACGTTCCTTTCAAAATACTCTATGTTCGAACACCGTTTAGATGGTATTTTGGATATTGATGCCTTCCGATCACTTTGATTTTCTACTATTGGCAAATAATGTCGTTCATCACCATCCTCATGCGCTGGAACTGAACAAATGGACTTAACATATAATTAAATATTATATAAAAATTGAATATACACTGCCGGTCGAAAGTTTGAGTATACCAGAACTATTTCTTGCCGAACTAAAAGTTAGATAGCGTACTCAAAAGTTGAGGTAATCAAATGTCCTACGCGGCGTTTCAAAGAAGACAAATTTACCTGCATTTTGCCTTTGTATAAAAAAATTTACAATATGTTTGGTCCCGATCCGTCTTTTTGAAAACGGCTATTTTGGCAGAACTTCTGGCGAATTTCTTCGCTCGTTTTTTTCCATGACAACCTTAAAGAGGGTATCGAAATCTACATTTTCCTTTTTTATAAAGTTTCGTATGATTTTCTTTCGCCCCAGTATTGCATTTTTAGCTAAAAAATACATGTGTTCGAAAAATAGGCATAGTCCAATAACTATGGGGTTTCAGAGAATATGTCAAGAGAGTAAAAAGTTGCATAGGATCACACTGAAGTAACCAGCATTTTTCAAAATGTTTTTTGAAAAAAAAATGTTATACCATTTTTGGTCGGGACTCTGATGAGTGGAGGGGCTGCATTTGGAAATTATGGACAATTTTTTTCAGAACGTTTTAAATATTGTTTTAACTATTTTTTTCAGAATTTTTTCAATATTGTTTTAACTATTTGCCCGAGTTCTAACTCGGAGAATAATTCACGGTTGAGTTGTTGTGTCTCAAGACCTATCGGATTTTAAACCGAATATTTTTTTTTAACTTTAAACTTTTTACCTTGTTTAAAACTTTAAACTTTTGAACTTAGTTTTTCTTTTTAATATTTGGTCTAAAATCTGATAGGCCTCGAGACACAACAATTCAACCGTGGATGATTCTCCGTGTTTGAGTTGGAAAAATTGTTAAAATAATATAGAAAAAATTCTGGACCATTGAATATAGAAAAAATCATGAGCCATTAAGGAACCCTTCATGGTTCATTTTTGTTACGGATTATATACGCTGTTCACCATCGATTTCACTGTCGGTATCAGGGTTATCTGCATTTGGGTTTTCTTGAGCGAGCTCCAGGACTCGCGATATCCTCATAATTTTGCGAATGACGATGGGTTGGCGATAATGTTCACGATAAATTTTCTCTGTGTGCTCCATAAACTGTGACAGGTCAGCAACCTCATTGTTCGACAGGTTCAGGTTAATGTATGTTGTTGCGATGGGTTTCCGTAAAGTCGTTCCCGTCAATTTGTATGGAAACGCGGTTCCCGACCTTTTTGCAAATTTAGGCATCAGCGTACAAGCTCTTGGATACGTGCAGCGAATTTTATCAGAACCAAGAATTACAAAAACAAACGGATTGCTTTTGCTGACGCCGGCTTCTTCCCGGTGCTTAAAAATGGGTGGGGGTAAAAATGTCGAATGACCAAATATAGAACGACAAAGATTTCGAAACGACAGAATTATGAACTCTCAAAATAACGAAGGTTAAATCATTCGAAATTTTATCTTCCGACTGATAAAAAAATCGAATGACTATAAATCGAACCATTATTTGTTGGAGAGGTAATTTATTCGAAAACGAATATTCAGATTGTCTGCAATTCGGAACATTAAAATACAGAATCGAGAAATGTAGAACACCCATATCTCCGAAATAGAAAATAGCCAGTGCCTAATATGCGTAATACTGTCTATGGCGAAAAGCAATATATCGAAACGTAAAATGTCGATGGCCCGAAATGTCGAACGCCGAAAGGTCGAACAGCCAAAATGGCGAACGTGGTGGGGCCCGTCACGTGGGATGACTGTCTTACGATATTTTAACCTACAGACCGCCAGCGCCATCTCGCAGCTTCACTCTGAGGCGCAAGTGACGTATTGTTCGATTCGCCATTTGGGCCGTTCTACATTTTGATCCTCCGTGATTTCAACCACTCGACTTTTCGGCCGTTCGCTTTAATGATTTTCTGCATTGTGAACCATCGCCATTTTTTTAATTCGGAGAATTGTCGTCTCGAATTATTTGGTGTTATGCATACAGGCCCATCGATTTTATGTTTGTCGATATTTTATTAAATGTGATTTTTGTTTTTCGCTACATATCAACTTCCGGGATGTTCATATTCGTAATTCTTATTTTCGACTTCACAGACTCTAGTAAGATTGATGTATCTATATTCGAACATTCATCATTTTCGAATTCGACATTTTGGCCCATCTACATATCGATCGTTTGACATTTGTCCCCCCACCCTTAAAAATGACTTGTACGCATTTGTCCAATTCAGCTGACAGGAGAACTAGAACTGTTCTATTAAGTTTTCCCCGAATTTTGAATCGCATGTAATTTTTTGCAATTTCTTGACTCCTGGTCGACACCGAATTCTTGGGCACTGGTGCCCAAGAATTCATAATTTTGGACATCTTCGATGGAAACTCTTTCTATTTCTTCTGCTCGCCGACGATTAAACAGTTGGTCCGAAGTCAGGGTGGATTCAACAAGGTCCAGCCATGCATCCGAATCCAACTTTTTTGTTAATGCTCTTAACACTTTTTCCCTCCTCCCTTTAATATAAACTTGTAGTTTTTGAATATCTTTTGTTGATAGCAGCTCGACTTTTTTCCGTCTTTTCTGTAGTACCTGCGACTCCATAACGCCTTTATTTATTGATGGGCCAATGTACACTTCTAGCAGCTTAAAAAAATGCTCAGTCCGCGTTGTTTGCTGATGATCTTCTCATTTGATGCAATCGCCAAAGACGAATTTTCCTGCTTTCTTCAAAAGGGATTCGAGTGCATAGGCAGTTGTCGGGGATGTGTACTCTTTTGTTTCCTAATTGTATCGGGCAACTTTACGAATTGCTGAAATTGCATCATCGTATAGTTTTGGCTGATAAACCGACGCAAAATCTAACACATTGCCATTTAGCAACTTCACAGTCCGTAAAAATCAACCCAGCAAGTGCAAATTCGCGCGAATCATGTCGTGTTGATGCTGAAGGCTACCGTATTTTGCACAAAGCTTATTCGCGTAAAGGATTATGAGTCGATCGTAGCGGATGACTCGAGTGACAACATCTTCTCGTAGTACAAGAAAGATGATTGTTCTTAATATGTCGCACGCGTCTTACTGAATGCCATCCAGTAGTTTCCCACTCAGCACGAACAGCGTTCGGTTTTTTTCCATCGTAGGAAAAAAATTATTTCGCATGGTGGCGGATATTACTTTTCGAGTAAAAACCTTTACCCTTCTGACATACTATGTAGTGTGAGGCTAGTCATGATACGTTCGTACTTTGTCTTCAACATATCATAGTAGTAGAACTATACGGGTTCTGGATAAAGTGGGGGCGAGGGGGGTGCGGGGACGAGGGAGTCCGGGACGGGGGGTAAGGGGAGGGATTTGATCATGTGGTGGGGGAAGTCTGTAGTGGGGAGTATGCGGCGAAGGGGAGGAGGTGAGGAGTCTATAGCAAGGGGAGGGAGGTGTCTGGCTGTCTCGCGAAAGTATAGGGACCCGTTTGGGGAATTGGGGGAGGGGGATTTGTGGCTCGCGGAGAGAGGTGCGGAGAGTGACGTCATGCGGGGAAGAAGATGCCCAAAACTATGGGTCAACGTCCAAAAGCACGAAAGGATAACAGTTGTCGGTACGGGCCAAGGGGACACCAGCAGCCAGGGGACATAGTACACGATGCTTCACTTTTCTAAGGGGGCGTTATTGATACAGGTGAATCGTTTCCAGACAATAGAGGAAAATTTCTCTCAAACATGTGGATATACATGTGAAAGCCAGCATTTATGATATCCTCTCGGCAACGTAAGGCAATTGCTAGTTGTCAAATGAGACTTTACGGATAAACTTTTTATGCAGCTGTAGTAACAAAAGCTAGCTCATACAAAATTTAATTGCATCCGGGCTTGTATTCTTTCCAAAAGATAACATCAAGATGTTTGCATGTGTGAGTGTGCATGCAGTGCACCCGCCAAGAACTCAATGTGGCGGGTTGCGGAAGTGTGCGAGGAGTCTAGCGAGTAATCCGTGTGCGTAGAGGATGCCCGAAACCACGGGGCCCATGGAGGAGTGGATAGCAGTTGTAGGCGCCGGGGACACACGGTAGGAGGGACGTTGGTAGGCTAGGGGGGACATCGTAGACGATGCGTCATTTCTCTGGGTGGGAAAAGGCGGCCTTATTGATACAGCTGAAACGTTTTTCCAGACAAAGGTAAGAAATTTGTCTTAAACATGCGGATATACATATGAACGCGTATAGGAGACTCATTTGAAAAATGAATGCAATAGAAGTAGGTATTCCAGCACAAATTTGGATAAAGGGCCCAGATCTTCCGCGCTTATGCACCCAATTGAATTCATTGTGTTCCCATGCTTCCATACTAGTCTTATAACATTGTAAAATAAAAAACTATGGTGAGGTGGCACACTTCTAAGATAGAGGAGAAAGACAGAAAATAATTTTTCCGAATGAAAACGACTTCTAGCACCCAAAGCCGCACACTTTTAATCGAGCAGTCACGTTGCTCGCATCATTTCTTGGAGCCTCCGTTTAACGCGTGTGCAAATGGCTGAGAACGTTCCACAATTAGAACAAAATCTGCGCGATCAAGCCGCACTAATAAATTCGGTGGATGAGTATATAGTGTGGGAGCAACAATGTGACCAATGTGTAGAGTCGTTGGAAACGCAAAGTCGAATTAAGCGACCGCGATTATCGCTTGGAAATCAGCAATCATTGGTAGCACAAATTGCTCGCTTAGAAGGTTTAAAAAATGTTCTACGCAAATGATTTTTACATGTGGGTGCGGGACAAAGTGATTGCGGTTTGATTTGGCGAGAGATTGATACAGCGTTCGAAAATCGTATCCTGACTGGCTGTGTCATCAATAACGACCATATTGAACCTCGTCAGTTTCTCGAAGACACATGTGATATAATGCGTTGATAATGTTTTTCACATGTGCAAAACATTATCAACGAACACATCAGTGTGAAAGTGAATACAGTTTTCAATGGTGAATTTGAGACAGGTGACAAACGTGCAAATAAAAGTATCAACACGAAAAACTTTGAACTTTTTACCACATCCAATTTACATGAGTGGTATACACAACGAGTTGTCGAGCCTACCTTAGCATTCCTCGAAGATTTTCAAAAACGTGATAGCGGATGGACATTGTCGCGGATACTGAACTTAACTTTAAATATCAACAAATACAATCCAATGCGTGTTGGACGTCAAACTGTTTTGTCGCGGGAAATAATTATGAAGAAAGCGGTGGTGAATATAAAGTCGAAGGATAACGCGTGTTTTGCGTGGTCAGTGGTAGCTGCTCTTCATCCAGCGAAAACAAATGTGAACATGATATCTTCGTATCCTCATTACTCAACTGTACTGCAGCTTCAAGACATTGTTTTTCCAATGACTCTAAATCAAATAAAGAAGTTTGAATCGCAAAATAAACTTTCAATTAATGTATATACATTTGAAAAGAAAAACATCGTTCCGATTCGAGTATGTGACCAAAAGTTCGATAAACACATCAATTTGCTGTACGTGGAGGACTCATCGGACCACAACGTGGGACACTTCATATGGATCAAAAATTTATCCCGACTCGTGAGCACGCAGCTGAACAAAACAAAAGGGAAAAAACACATCTGCGATCGGTGAGTAAAAACCCTACTCGAAAATATACCTATGTGCGTAATTATGTACTTGGTAATATAAAAATGGTTTCGCCGTTTTGTGACAGGTGTTTGCACTACTTCTACACGGAGGACAAATTGCGATCACACGAGGTGGATTGTGGAAAATTGAATGATTGCGCCATTCGATTACCGGATGCAATGGACAAATGGCTAACATTTAAAAACTTTCAACGAAAAGAGCGACTTCCATTCGTGATTTACGCTGATCTCGAGTGCATTCTGGCAAAGGTTGTCGACAAAAACATATACCAACATCATGAAGTGTTTAGCATCGCGTACTACGTACATTGTACGTATGACCATTCATTATCAGGATACTACTCGCGTCGCAGTGCTGATTGCGTTCCATGGTTCGTTGAGAACCTTAAAAATTTAGCTCTGTGCATCAACGATATTTTATCGGATAATGTTCCTATGATACCTCTAACATCAGATGAATGGGCAGAATATCGAAGCGTCACTCAGTGTCATATATGCGAGAAACCATTTGCCGAAAACGACATACGTGTTCGCGATCATTGTCATCTGACTGGACGTTATAGAGGCCCTGCTCACTCTAAGTGCAATTTGAACTATAAACAGTCGTTTTTCATTCCTATAGTTTTTCATAATTTGTCTGGTTATGACGCACATTTCATCATCAAGGAGGTAGCCACAGCGTTCGAAGGAAAAACCGATGTGCTTCCCATAACAAAGGAGAAATACATTTCTTTCACAAAAACAGTTCAAACGGCAGACAAGTTACAACATCAGATTCAATTACGCTTCATCGATTCATACAAATTTCTTAATGCAAGTCTGGATAAACTGACATCATTTTTGACAACGGACAAACTCAAAATTTTACGGTCACAATTTCATGGCATACCGGCAGATAATTTTATTCTATTAACTCGAAAGGGTGTCTTCCCCTATGAATATATCGATAGCGTAAACAGATTGAGCGACTGCCACCTACCACCACGAGATGCATTTTACAGCAATTTGACTGGTGACATTGTAAGTGAAAACGAATACACTCATGCCGAGAATGTATGGGATCGGTTTGCTATTCAAACATTAGGTG
Organism: Ophion obscuratus; assembly: GCA_964007375.1. Classification (NCBI taxonomy): domain Eukaryota; kingdom Metazoa; phylum Arthropoda; class Insecta; order Hymenoptera; family Ichneumonidae; genus Ophion; species Ophion obscuratus. The sequence continues at coordinate 17,077,850 of OZ023318.1, read as the reverse complement.
AATATAGCGACTTATACCTGAAAACCGATGTTTTGTTACTAGCCGACATTTTTGAGAACTTTCGTGATACCTGTATCGAAAGTTATAGGCTCGACCCCGCGTATTACTATACTCTCCCCGGATATACCTGGGATGCAATGTTAAAGTATACAAACATTAACTTCGAATTGCTCAACGACGTTGACATGGTATTATTTGTTCAACGGGGTATACGCGGTGGTCTGAGTCAATGCTCAAACAGGTACGCGCATGCCAATAAGAAGTACATGGAATCATTCGATCCATCGAAGTCTTCATCATACTTGATGTATTTCGATGTAAATAATTTGTATGGATGGGCAATGTGTCAATCATTGCCTTATGCTAATTTCCGATGGATCGATGACTCGTCAACATTCGATTTATCATCGATCGCGCTAGATTCCCCGTCAGGCTACATTCTTGAGGTTGACTTAGAGTACCCAGAATGTCTACACGATGCGCACATGGACTTGCCTTTTTGTTCAACACATGGTAAACCACCTGGTAAGCAACAAGAAAAACTGCTTGCAACCGTGAACAACAAGGAACGGTATGTTATTCATTATCGCAATCTGCAGCAGAGTGTACGCCATGGTCTCAAAATAAAAAAAAATCACAGAATACTGCAATTCTCCCAATCACCCTGGCTACGAACATATATTGAGCTTAATACACAGTTTCGAACCGAAGCGAAGAATGAATTCGAAAAAAATCTCTATAAATTGATGAATAATGCAGTGTTTGGGAAAACTATGGAAAATGTGCGCAATCATGTAGACGTTAAGCTTTTGACACGACGGGAGGGCAGATACGGTGCAGAGGCAATGATTGCAAAGCCAAATTTTCATAGCCGGAGCGTTTTTTCAGAAAACCTTATTGCTGTCGAATTACGTAAACTGGAGGTGAAATTCAATAAGCCGATATATGTGGGTATGTGCATACTCGACATATCGAAGACGTGTTTATATGACTTTCATCATGAGTATATGGTACCTCTGTATAAAGACAAATGTACCGTGTTGTACACCGATACTGACAGCCTCATATACAACATTGAGTGTGAGGATGTGTATGATGACATAAAGCTCATCGCTTCGATACTAGCGACTATCCCACGGATAATGGGTATGATATACCGCTTGTCAACAAAAAAGTCCCTGGACTAATGAAAGACGAAAATAATGGTCGGATAATGACTGAATTCGTCGGGCTTAGAGCAAAAATGTATGCGGTGCGAGTCGATGGCAAAGACGATACAAAGAAAGTAAAAGGTGTTAAGAGTAATATCGTTGCAAGAACGATCTCGTTCGAGGATTACACGAAATGCTTAAACGAAAAAATCGAAATGACTCGCCAACAATCGTGCATAAGATCGAAGTTACATGAAGTGTACACCATGAACGAGACAAAAATTGCTCTAAGCCCGCACGATGACAAACGGTATATCATACCCGGAACCACGAAAACGCTACCATGGGGGCATTTTAGGATACAATCGTAGCATGTATTTTGTAAATGTTTTAAGAATAATCGACTTTGTAAATAATTTTTTTGTAAATAATGAATTGGTGTGTCAATTTTTCAAGTGGATAAATAAAGAAAACCCCATTGTAATTTGCTATAATCACGATATTTTTCTCCACACCTTCCTAACACACTTTTGTGAGAGAGACAGGTTTGAAAAAGCCAGAAGGAGAAGGCTGCCCAAGCGAGAAATCACATGCTACGCTGAAGAGAACGGTCGACCCTTTGTGACACAAAGGCCTCGTCATCTGGAATGAGTAAAGAGAGAGAAGAATCATCAAATTTAAAATATTTTTATTGTCCGATACAAATCAGATTTGCTTATCCAACTATTGTGGGTACTATCGAAATCCAACCATTTTACAAACATTCGATTACCACGCTTCTTCAATACTTTTTCGATGAGATAAATATCAGGATGTTGAACTTTAAGTAGCTCCTGATCGTAGAAACCACCTGCAATCGGTTCATCGTCATAGTCCTTGAGGTGAAATGTTACAGGTTTTGTGTTTTTCACTCTATATATAGTAAATATTTCCGTTGTCCAGTTCGGTGTGTAACCCTTTTCGAAAACACTCTTGAATTTACTGATGCTTACTTTATCACCAATTTCGAATTTTGATGTCGATGACTTTTTCAATGGAGTCTTATTATAGACATGTTGTAGCTGTTTCTCATTTCCAGCATTGACATTTCGCGGTTTCATCTTAATCGTGCGGTGCACGGAATCATTATACTCGGCTACTAATTTATGAACTATATCGATCCACCTATAATTACCACGAATACTAAATTGTACCCACATCTTATTTTTCAATGTACGATTAAAACGCTCGCAAATGGAAGCTTTTAAATTGCTATATGTTGAATATATGTAGATATTGTACTTTTTCATTAGGGTTTTAAAGTCACGATTATAAAACTCTTTTCCTTGATCCACGTGTAACTTATGCGGTATGCGTCCCTTTACGAGTATCGACTTCAGTGCGGTTGCTGCATCTTTACCATTCTTACTCCGCATCGGTACGGCCCAGGCGAATTTTGAGAAAGTATCGATGACGGTTAGGAGAAATTTATGTTTGGAGTTTTGATGTGCGTACGACGACATATCGACGAGATCAGCTTGCCAGGTCTCATCTAAACAACGGATGTCCACATGCCGACGCGGATAGTTTCGGCGAGCAGGTTTGTGCAGCTCCCGCACGAGAGCTTTCTTTTTCTCATTCATTTTCCATTCTTTTCAGTCGTGCATCCAGTTCAGCAATGATGTGTGAATTGCGAATCACCAATTCTTGTAGAGTTTTGAGATCTGCATCGAGCGTCCTCGCAATATCTCTCATCGTAACTTCTAATCCATTAACCAACAACAGGTTACTCTCATTTATTTCTTTACGTATGTTCTTAATGATTGTTCGAGATCTTTTATGTAAAGCACTTAGATTGATAGCATCGTCTTGTTCTTCCGGATTGGCGATATTACACAATCGTTTTTGCCCCAAGTCATAATGACCATCTGCGGTAGTTCTAAACCCAATCCCCGGTCTGCCTGGAGGACCTTGCTTATTGAGGACGATATTCTTTTTCAGTTGGCGTCCGAACACATCGACACTCATGTTGATAATGCGTGAAATTTCAAATGTTGGGTTAATAAATAATTTTGGCTTCACGCAATTCTTCAACAATCGATACAATTTCATTTGAATGTGACGAATTTCCAGCTGCTTGTGATGCTAGAAGTAAGCGAAGACGATCTACTAGCTCATTGGGACTATCCCAATAAATGTAATCCAATTGGGTATTTTTTCTCGCCATCTTATACTTTGGCATACCCTTTCCCATGTGCTCGTGATGATCAACTATATTTGCGATATAAGTATTGAATTTGTGGCCGACACTATGTCGTATAGCCTCACCAGGCTTGTAATATTTTTTGTGAGCATTCGTGGAGATAATGATTTTTTCATAGTTTTTCAAGTCATCCGGTGTCAGAGCTTCGACGTTGGGAACTTTTTGAAACAATAGCTCTGCTAATCCAACAGTTTTCGAATAGGTTGAATCTCGCACACGAATATTTTGAGAATCGAAGAATATAGGAGAATCACCAATCATTAATTTGTTGTTCGCGAGGTTCCGTACACCATATGAGACATCTAAGCTTGTCTTTCTATTTGTACGTAATGAAAGAAGATATTCACTGATTAAATCATCAACATTTTGGGTTGGTGAGTCATCATCATCGTCATATACCAGCTTAAAAGAGTCTTGTGTTTCACTCTTGAAAGAATCTTGTGTTTCGTTCTTGAATTGGGGCTCGACACCATTCATCAAATATTCCACATCATTATCCATTACTTTTTCATCTTTAACTTCCATCTTTACCACCTCGTTGTTTTTGTTTGACACTAATTGTTCCAATGGTCTCACTATAGGTTTAAAGACCTTTTGCATTCTCTGCTCATCGATGTCTCTTCCGATCTTGAGTATTCGATGCTTTCGTCTGATTGCATCGCTCGCCTTGGAGATTTCACGCAATACATCTTTTTCCCTCAACAGCTGTTCGCTCTTCACGTCGCTATCGGCGTGTACATGATACTGTCTTTTCGCAATCAATGACGGGTCATTTATCGAGTGTCAGAAAATAATCAAAACCTTGTCTATATCGACCCTCGTTAATATTGGTATCCTTATCGATTGTGATGAATGCATACTTGTCGGAATTCCAACATTTCGTGCACATGTTTTTAAAGCATGTATAAGACATATCCGTATTAACATGATCATTGTACACGTGCTTGAGATTCGTATCACCCTGCTTGAAAAGCACCACAAAATTCGCATTATCTCTCACGAGATGTTTGGGGATACGAGTGTATGTCTGACAAAGATAGAAACTGTCAACAATCTCATGTCTTCCCATGGAAAAGAAAGCTCTCACATTATCCTGTTTTTCACATGCTATATCATCAAAAATGAATATAGAGTTGGGTTGTGCGTCACTTGGCGCTATAACTTGTTCATGCTCATTGAATGGATAATACTCAACGCCACTCACAGGTTCGAGTAATCGTTCGAGCAACTTATATTTTGGCTTTTTCAGCGACTTGGAATACAGATAAATATTCTCAAATCTCAAACCATTGGGGTGTATTATGAGAGTGAGCAGTGCATTCGTTTTCCCACAATTCGATGGACCACAAAAAACGGCGCGTATGCTATCCGGCAATATATTTCCGTGACGTTTTGCCTCTTCATGCTTCCATCGTCGACAAATTTATCAAAATTTATTACGGGAAGCCCGCCTCCGAAAGTTTGTTTCTTGGACGCCATCTCACACACGACTAATGGAAAATCAATATAAAAAGGCATTTTATAGGGATTGTCTATCAGTCTAGTATTGTCCTTAGTCATGATCGTTCATGGCAAGAGCGGTAAAGGTTTTGTCAACCAACTAATCAACAAACTCCCTGTCGAATTACATTTGCCTGGGTACCAGTATTGTGGGCCGGGTACAAAGCTGGCTAAGCGCCTTGCTCGTGGTGATCCGGGAATTAATCCGTTAGACACGGCTTGCAAACAACACGACATTGCATATTCAAAAAATCCAGATAACCTTGAAGCGAGACATTCAGCAGATAAAGTGTTGGCCGAACAAGCTTGGCACCGCGTTACCGCTAAAGACGCTAGCATCGGCGAGAAAGCAAGTACTTGGAGTGTGTCAAATATTATGCAGACAAAGAGAAAATTTGGCATGGGGATGAAGGGAGCACGTAAGGGCGGCGTTTGTTTGAAAAAAATTATTCGTGCCGCGAAGATGACAATGATTCAAAGTAATGATCCGCATACGGTTATTAAATCGGCTCTAAAGGGTGCTCGTGTAGCGGTAAAGACTGAAGGTGGCAAAGTGCGCGCACCGCGGGTTCTACCTATACCTCATAAAATTGGTGGTTTATTGCCATTTCTGATACCTATATTTGCAGGTCTCAGCGCTGCTGGAGCTTTGTCAGGTGGTGCGGCTGGTATAGCCAAAGCTGTTAATGCTGCTCAAGCGGCTAAACGTGAATTGAATGAAAGTAAACGACATAATCGAACAATTGAAGCGATTGCTTTGGGTAGGGGGTTACATCTGAAACCGTATAAGCAAGGATTGGGTCTTCATATCAAGCTAAAAAAAACGTCAAGTAACGCTACCACATCGACCGTTGACCGACATCGACCTACTCAAATATGCAAGAGTCGTGAAGGTTCCACATTTCCGTGGCGTGTACATGCGGGATACATTACCAATGAGCGGGCCACTCAAATATGAATCAGCGATTGTGAACTTGGATGAAAATGTAGGGCCTGGCACACACTGGGTTGCCTACAAAAAAACTGGATGGAAAGTCATGTACTTTGATAGTTTCGGCGATCTTCTACCACCACTTGAACTCATGAGATATTTTGGTGTAGGTAGCGTGAACTATAATTATAAGAAATATCAAGAATATGATAAGATTGAATGCGGACATCTATATCTCAAGTTTCTTTGTGAACAATTACGATACAAAGACAAATACATGTTATATATACGTGGAGTATAAGGCTGAGAGTTTAGTTGTCAAAGTACCAGCGTCATGGAAGATAGTTTAACATTGACCATATCTGGATCGTCATCCATACTCGAGGCGCAATACTTTCCCCCTATAGAACTCTCACCAAACAAAAATTATACTCTCGGTCTCGTGGAACTATTAACATTCAACTCTATTCCCAATATAGACATTAACCACAACAAACTTTACGTGGGAGATGAGGTGTTGACAATACCTACGGGTAGCTATGCAATAGAGGATATTGAGACATTTGCGCAAGCCGAGCTGTCACGGAAAAACATCAAAATCAGCATCAAACCTAATAATAATACTTTGCGCAGTGAAATCGAGTGTGATCATGGTGTAAATTTTGAGCCTAAAGATTCGATTGGACATCTACTGGGCTTCACAGCACGTAAATTGGAAGCGAATAACAGACACGAATCTGATCTTCCAGTAGCCATTCTCAAAGTAAACGCCCTACGGGTTGAGTGCAATATAACCGCTGGTGCCTATATTAACGGACAAAAAGTGCACACCATTCATGCATTTTTCCCATCGGTCCCTCCAGGATATAAAATCATTGAGGTTCCATCACACGTCATTTATCTAGCAATCACAAGCCGAACGATAGACACAATACAACTTCGAATAGTGGATCAGGACGGTGACTTGGTGAATTTCCGCGGTGAAGTACTCACAATACGGCTGCATATAAAATCATAATGGGTATAGTCTTTAATAGAGTCACTAATAACACTAAACAACCATGGGTAAAAACAATCAGTCGTCGGTCCGCACCCAAAGTGCTCACACCTCAAAACGTGCTACTCTTGAAGAATTTGGGTCTGAAAGTGCGTGGGGACAGCGTGTAAAACATTATTTATTTTATGCTTTGTGCATCTGCTGCGTGCAATGGAAGAAGAAATCGTAAACATTCAGGAGCTTCGACGAATCCATCATACATTGTGAAATTCACGCTCATCAACCATATGCATCTTCGACCTTTAATAACAGCGACGAAATACGTATTGTCATTCAAAATCAAGATCTATCCATCCTGCCAAGCAAAAGTTCCTTGCACATCTGTGGAAAATTATCTAAGCGTGATGGGATGCCAACAGCTGCCACAAGTCTCGTCAACAATGCCATCTGCCATTTGTTTGAAGAAATGCGATATGAGTTGAATGCCATAGAAATCGATCGTAATAGGAATGTCGGTATTACGAGTGTAATTAAAGGATATTCGTCTCTCAGTCCAGCTAAGAGTTCTATGCTCGAGAACACGGGATGGCTCGATGTTGAAGAGACGAAGCAGATTGTTGATGTATCGGGAAATTTTGATGTGTGTATACCACTGAGCATGCTGCTCGGATTTGCCGAAGATTATCGGAAAATTGTGGTAAATGCCAAGCATGAGCTAATTCTTACGAGATCGAAGACTGATGATAATACCATCATGCAAACAGCTCCCGAAGACTACAAACTCGTATTGCATAAAATCGAATGGCTTGTACCGTATGTAACAGTCTCAGATCAACGAAAAATTCAGCTATTGAAATTTCTCGCCAAAGATGCACCAATTTCCATGAGTTTTCGGACGTGGGAATTGTATGAATATCCACTACTCCCCGTCACCTCTAAGCATGTGTGGTCTGTCAAGACTTCCAATCAGTTGGAGAAACCACGATATGTCATTCTCGCGCTGCAGACGGGGCGAAAAAATATGAAAGAGAGGAATGCGAGCAACTTTGATCATTGCAACATCAGCGATGTCAAGCTATACCTAAACTCCCAATGCTATCCATATGGAAATCTAAACCTAAATATCAATCAAAATCAGTATGCTAACTCTACGAGATGTATACAAACTTCCAATTCACCTATCACAACAAAGAAGCTGAACCATGGCTAAATAAGACTGAATTCTTGGAAAAAGCCCCCCTCGCCATCATTGACTGCTCAAAGCAAAATGATTCTCTTAAGGCCGGCCCCGTGGATGTGCGTCTCGAATTTGAATTGAAAACGAATATTCCGCCGAAAACTGCTGCATTCTGTTTAATCCTCCATGATCGTATTGTCGAATACAATCCGATTAGTGGTGCGGTTAAAAAATTGGTATAAATCTTGTCAACTGTCTGCGGACTCTTCAGTCAATATGGAGCTCGTCGTCGATGTGCAGGGGTTCAAGAGACCCATCAACGATTTTGTCCTAAAGGAGATTTCCATCGTCAAACTCCACGACAAGAAAGCTGAACCGCTGACGTTTTTCTTCAACGCACCATCTGCATGGGACTCGTTGCCAGACAAATACAAAAAGACAAACAAATGGTTGGAACGCAATTTTCGCGGATTACGATGGGATCACGGTGATATACCATACGAGGCAGCTAGAACGATAATTCGAACCATCTTGCAAGGAGCTCCTACCATCTACGTGAAGGGATTCGAAAAGTGTTCATGGATATCAAAATTCATGGATCCTACAACCAAAATTGTTGACTTGGAGACCCTGGACTGTCACTGTGAAACGATTCACCTGCATCAATAACGCCCCCTTAGAAAAGTGACGCATCGTGTACTATGTCCCCTGGCTGCTGGTGCCCCCTTGGCCCGTACCGACAACTGTTATCCTTTCGTGCTTTTGGACGTTGACCCATAGTTTTGGGCATCCTCTTCCCCGCGTGACGTCACTCTCCGCACCTCTCTCCGCGAGCCACAAATCCCCCTCCCCCAATTCCCCAAACGGGTCCCTATACCTTCGCGAGACAGCCAGACACCTCCCTCCCCTTGCTATAGACTCCTCACCTCCTCCCCTTCGCCGCATACTCCCCACTACAAACTTCCCCCACCACATGATCAAATCCCTCCCCTTACCCCCCGTCCCGGACTCCCTCGTCCCCGCACCCCCCTCGCCCCCACTTTATCCAGAACCCGTATAGTTCTACTACTTACCATTCATTCTCCATCATACACTTCATTGTTTGTATTATAATCGAACATACATTTTTTTCGAATTAGATCAGTGGTCTTTAATCTTTCAGAATTCCCTTTTGGAAGAACCGCAATCTTCTGCACTTCATCGATATCTTTGTGTTTGTTTTCCAAGTGACGTACTAATTTGCTCTGCATTTGCTTACAGTACATGCAATATGATTTTCTTGCCGATGTTTTCGTTCCACCAGCTGGGCGAACAAACATGTTTATGTCGTCACGCGTCGACATACCTTAATGTTGACGGTTTGTGGAATCACTAGCGATAAACTCTCCGACAAGCTTTCATGTGAATACTTTTAGTTGTTGTTCGCATTTTCATCGACACTGCTTACGTCTGAATTGGTCTCGAAATCGTTTGTCGGTGGTTGGTATTCGCTATCACTAGCTTCATCTTCATCGTGATGGGCTATGATAAAAGGCAGATGTTAGGTTCGATAAAAATAAGAATTTAAATCGAAATATTATCATTATATATACAAAAGTAATTTTTTTTCGGTAGATGTAGGGGACTCTGTGGCATCGAAATTAAAATCTCCCTTCGGTCTCCAGTTTTGTCCATTTGCTGGCCATTTTGAAAAACATGTAGCGTAATATTGAACGTGGCGTCATTGTTATGTTCTTCATTTGCAGCACAGGTCTGATTTTGCAACTGCTCTATAACATACCCGTGTTAAAACAGTGATTAATGATTCTTCTAGAAAACATTCAGCCATGCATTGTAGCCATGGGTTCTGTAGTTTCTTGGGTACATATGATAAATAAATAATAAAATCATAACATTTAACATAAGTCAGGAAATCTGAGGTTTGTGCGTACTTTCAATAGAATTGATTATATTGAAAGTAAAACAATTTTCAGGATAGAGAAGGCAACAAGTTTTCATTCTGGAACGGTGCTATCTTATCTATCGTACACTGTCGGCCAAATGTTTGGGTACACTAGTCGAAATTTCTTTCCCCACTAAAAGTTATTGAATGCAGAAAAAAAATTGAATTTTCCAAGCTGCGTTTTAAAGAGCACAAGTTTACCTTCATCTTCTTTCTTTTTGTGAACGTTCGTCCCGATTTTTAATTGCCCCCGTACGCCCGTTGAACATGGTAATTTTTTGGTTTTACTGATCCTCGAAAATTGGCTCTACAGCTGGTGGAAAAAAATTTCCTCAGTTTTTTCAATGGTGAACTTAAAAGGGATATCAAATCTTAAATTTTCGTTTTTTATAAAGTCTTCAAGATTTGTTTTCGTCCCAGTAACGCATTTTTAGTTAAAAAAGACATGTTGCGAAAAAAAGCGTGACTGTAGAACTATTGGGTTTCACAGAAAATCTCAATAGGGTACAAGACTGTAAGACTGCACACTGAAGAGGCTAACATATTTTCTGATTATTTCGGAGATCTTTTTATACATTTTCGTTGCAACTTTGATGAGTGGAAAGGCTCATTTTTTTAAGTAGCCAATTTTTCTAATATAAAAAGTTGTAGTGAATCAAAAAGGCTCATTTTTTTAAGTAGCCAATTTTCTAATATAAAAAGTTGTAGTGAAACATGTAAAAGAATTTCCTTTCTAAAGGAGCCAGTTCATATTGAAAATTTCAAAAAATCGAAATCAAGCAAGACTTGAAGAAATTGACGATGATGAGCAATCAAAAGGGATTTTGTACGGTGCAGGAATTGCCGATTGAGTTTAGGTAAGAGTTTTTTATAGTATACTTCAGTATAGAGTATACTATAGAGTATAGTAAACGTCAAACGGGTTTTTTTCGAAACAACGTTTTCAAAATCTACCTCCGTCGTATCTCTAAAACTAATAAACCGATTCTCTTGAAATTTGAACCACATATTGTTAACATGATTCGCAACAAGATGGCCCTCGATGGTTTGAAAATGTTGATTTTTTTATCTTTTTTCGTTTTTCATCTGCCATTTTTTTATTTTTTGATAAAACTTTATATCCGAGGTTCATTTTGTAGCTGGTGTCATATTGAATCTAATGGACTTTGAATTTATTGTTTCAGACAAGCCGTTGCCGAGTTGTGATGGAATTACCTGACGCACCTATTTTTGAGGCGTTACGGTTTTGTACTTAAAAATGAATTAAAATGAATTAATTTTTTTTTGTATTTCAAGACTTAATTTATCAAGCCCAACAACTTTTATATTCGTATCTGTTATAAAATCCATGAAAAAAAATCGCGAAAAATAGCCTTTTTTGGTGGCTCCAAAGTGAACTGGCCCCTTAATATATTATCCATCATTCCCACGTGGAGCTTCTCTACTCATCAAAGTCCCAACAAAAAAAAATCTCCAAAAAAATATAAAAAATTCTAGCCACTGCATTTCGAAGTCATGCAACTTTTTAACTTTTTGACATTTCCTCTAAAACCCGATAGTTCTTCGATCCCGCCGTTTTCGTAAACATGTAATTAAAAAAAAAATGCAACACTAAGGCGAAAAAAATCGTACGAGACTTTCTAAAAAACGAAAATGTAGGTTTCGATTTCCTTTTTAAGTTTAAATTTGACAATACGGGAGCAACATTTTTCCACAAGCTGTAGAGCTAATTTTCGAGGGCCAAAAAAGCCAAATATTGACAAGTTTAAACGTGCGTACAGGGGCGAAAAAAAATCGTCGATAACTGTCTCACAAAGCAAAATGAAGGTAAACTTGTTCTATTGGGTTTCAGAGGAAACTATCGGGTTTCAGGGGAAATGTCAAGAAGTTAACAAGTTGCACGACTTAGCACTGGACTGGCTAGAATTTTTTAGATTTTTTTTTTTGCATTTTTGGTTGGGACTTTGATGTGTGGAGAGGCTCTACATGGGAATGATAGCGTATATACTTAAGGGCAATATATTAAGAAAGAAAATTCGTTTACATTTTTATTTTTAAATTACTACATCTTTTTATATTTTTCAAAAACTGCTATTTAAAAAAATGAGCCTCTCCACTCATCAAAGTTCTAACCAAAAATGGCAAAAAAGCAATAACCGAAGAAAATCTGAAAACAATTTAAACACTTCAGTGTGCAGTCTTGCAGTACCCTATTGAGATTTTCTCTAAAACCCGATACTTCTACGGTCACGCTTTTTTTCGAAAACAAGTGTTTTAAACTAAAAATGTGATACTGGGACGAAAAACAATCTTGCGGGCTTTCTAAAAAACGATAATGTAAGTTGTGATATCCTTTTTAAGTTTACCATTGAAAAAACAGAGAAGAAATTTGTCCCCAAGCCGTAGAGCTAATTTTCGAGGGCCCAAAGAAAGCCAAAAGTTTTCCAAGTTCAAACGTGCGTACCGGGGCAAGAAAAAAATCGTAGAGAATTTTCTCACAAGCAAAATTTCCCAAACACGCAGCTTGGGAAATTTGATTAGCTTCATTTTTGCGTCCGCTATCTAGCTTTTAGCACGGAAAGAAATTTCGCCTAGTGTACCAAACTTTTGGCCGACAGTGTATGTCATAATTTTATATTTTGATTTATCTATTTCATGACATGCATATGTCACAGAATAGATAAATCGAAATATAAAATTGTGACATACACAGCCAGCTATATATTTGGGTACACGAGTCGAAATTTCTTTCCGCACTAAAAGTTACATAGCGGACGCACTTTTCAACATGACCATTGTTCGGATTTTGTTGGCCTTCGAAAATTAGCTCTACAGCTTGTGGAAACATTTTTCTCCGGTTTCTTCAATGGTAAACTTAAAAAAGAAATCGAAACCTACATGTTCGTTTTTTAGAAACGAACCCCTTAAGAGAGGGCTTGAGAAACCCCTCAAGAGAGCATACAAAGTGGGAGTAGCGACGGGAGCAGCGATAATTGTAGAGAGAATATATTGTGACTACAAATCACAATACTTGTTTTATTGCATCTTTTTCGACCGGCGTACTCAAAAAACAGGTTCCTGAAGCTTTATTGAAGTCTTCCAGATTAGTCGTTACGTTATATTGTTATATTGTCTCTTCGACCGACTCAGTAAAAACTGGAAATGCCGAGAACGCACTATTGGGCAACGTTTTGGGATGATATAGTCCAATAATCCCATTAGCATCGAATTGTTTTTTATCAATGAGCTAAAAAGAACCGATTCTTCATCGCATATCGACTAAGTATTATATCTTTTTTCGAGATCAGAGCGTTCCGCAGGTAACACCAATGAATTCTTTCCAGGCTCGACGCTTTTGGGCGCGGAACTTTCTTCGTCGTTTAATCGTTTGCGTGTCGCTTCTTTTAGTTTTTTTTTTTAAATTTTTTCGAGGACTCTTTTGTCACCTAGAAATCCATAATATCAATATTATTTTTCGTTTAGTTAAACATCGAAGTTATATTTGAATGCGGGCACGTCAAAGACACATTAAAACCCAAGAATATTTTTTAATTACAGTGCCTCGATGACCGAGCGATGTTCCGTAAAGAGAGATTCAGTGCATAATAATAATTTTATTTTTCAATAAATCTATTTTGCGTCATGAATGTATTATGAAACGATAGGCCGTCTCCATAGCCACCGATTTATCCATTCAAAGAAGTCCCGATAACTGTTGATACGTGTTTTCTATAAGTGAATACTCGAAAATTGTTCTATTCAGAATATAAAATTATTGAACAGAACAAAGTTTGAGTATTTACTTATAGTATACGATACATATCGACAGTTGTGGGGACGTCTTTATTATAGATCATAGGTTATGGGATATATCGGTGGTAATGGGGACCGCCTATTATTTATTAACAAGTACAAAGAGGATGTTATCCCTTTATGACGTCGCTGCCGCCGACAACGAAAAACTAATTGCCGTAATCGACAGAGTTGGATTCGTATTTTCTCTTAAAATCGAACACATTTTAGTCATGTGAGTCAGCTCAGAAAATATGACAAAACATTTAATCAATATTGTAAACGTCTTTTTAATTATTCCATAATTTGCTATTTATATTAGGAGGTGATTTGAAACGATGAGATACTGGAATGAGAGACAGCATTCCTCCTTTACAACGACTCGCTATTACTGTAAGGTAAGCATTTTCAACTTACTTTTTTTATTCGAGGTATGTTTGATTATTTTTAAAGTGATTTCAGAAATACGAGGAAACCAGGAAGGGACAGGAAATTATAATCAGTAAATTAGAATTGTTTAGCTAATTTCATATATTTTTTTAATAATGACATTGATATTAAGCATAGATTGATATAACAAAAAGATAAATTAGAAACGTAATTAAATGCTTACTTAATTTTCACAAATTAACAAGCCCATTCTCCGTCACATCCGATTTTTGCGATACATCAGTAGCCGCGGGCGACATCGGATCATAAGTTGAAAAGGAGACGCTTTCTGAAGCGTGTGAAGGACGTTTGTGCGAACTTCAAGATAGGAATGTGTTATAACCGTATTGTAATTTTGGTTTGTTAGGTACATATTTTCTTATAGTATTCAGAATATCTTGCTGAAGATCTAATTTAGAATCCTCGTGTACTTTTTTTAAACTGCGTTAATAACGAGAGCAAAAAATTGAGATACGGGTCACGCTCATCTTCCTGTTTTCGCTTCAAATCATTCGTAGAGTTCTTTGAGACATCAGCCTCCGTTTCTTTAACCGAGACTGAGTCGTTCCCGACTGCTGTTCAATTTTTTCTTCAAGTGCACTCGAGGAACAAGGTTCATCTAGAGTAGTGTTCGTTGAGCCATCGGCCTCAGTTTCTTCAGCAAAGACTGAGTCGTTTCGCGACTGCCGTTTCATTTTTTTCGGTGCATTTGGGCGACCAAGTTCATTCATCGATGAATTCGACTGTGAGGGTCTTGCTTCTGTCACAACTGACAAAAACGACATTCGTTGGTAGTATTCGTACTCCGCTCGAGAATTAGCAGCTGAACCACTTCACAGATCCCTTTTTTTTAGCTTTTCTCTATTGAAGCAAGTTCTCAAACTTTTCCAACGTTTCTGTTGCTCGACAACTGAAAATGAAAGCTTCTCTGCTCATCAAACTCCCAACAAAAAATAGCAAAAAAATCTATAAATTCTAGCCACTACAGTGCGAAGTCATGCAACTTTTTAACTTCTTGACATTTCCTCTGAAACCCGATAGTTCTTCAAACACCTCGTTTTCAAAAAAATATTTTTCGTCCAAGTATCGCATTTTTTTCTAAAAATGCGAAAAAAAGGAATGTGGTATTTCCGGCCGTAAGGTATAGTTTGTACACGTATTAAAATTAACCTATTGAAAATAATATACGGATGTAACAACCCCCTTCATTAGATGGAAGCTCGGGGATGAAGTTCGAGAACTTCAAGTGACTTGTCCTCGAGTCGGTTTTAGCGCGGTGACATACCGTTACGTCACCAGGGAAATGCTCGGCCTGTAGGGCGTTCTTGTGGCCTTCTGGATTACAGGAGCAGGTCGGCTCGGCTGCGAAGGCGGCTGGCACGAGATGATCTCAGGGATGTCCTTGGTACTGGTTCTTTCATGTTTACGCCCTGGTGGAGAGTTCCGTGTTTCGAGTCAATTAATTTGATCCGCGTAGAAATCAGCTTCGTCCTCCGTTATGGTTCCGAAGAGAGCTTGGGAAATGGATCCTATAAAAGCGAGAGGAGCTCCACGTCATCCTTGTTGTCTTTTCTGAGCTGGGATGCCACTAGGAAAGACGAGGTTACGGACTAGGTCCTTCAAATTGCGTGGTCCTTCAATTGGCCTATTAATAGGCCAATTTCAGTTTGTTAGGATGTTTCATTTCCGGCTTACCGCGACTGTTTATAAATACCACATTTCCTTTTTCGGCGATTTCAGCAACCTCGTAAGGGCCATGGTACTTGGCGAGTCCAATTTACCCTTACGCGGTTACCTCGGGACGTAAATTTCGTCACCTACTTTGAAGGAAGCAGGGTTAGACGAACGATCATATCGTTCTTTCGAACGTCGTTTAGCCAGGTCGATATTGGTCATTGCGATTTGCCGTATTTCTTCAAGTCGTATTGTAAAGTCCGTCATGTAATCTGGGTATGTATCGATTCTTTCGACAGGCGGGAACGCGGACATCGGTCGCGAAATTTTCCCGTATAAGAGCTCATAAGGTGTAAAGTTAGTCCCAGCATGCACCGAGGTGTTGTACGCATGCATTGCGAAGGGCAACAATTCATCCCAGTCGTCAAAGCGGTTGTGGAAAGCTCTCAGATATTCAGCTAGGACGCCATGACTACGTTCAAGTGATCCGTTTAATTGAGGGCGGTAAGCGGTAGTGGTCACTCTTCGAATTTGGAAAATCTTGGCTAATTGTTCAAAAAGGTTACTCGTGAATGCGGTGCCATATCAGTAAGAATGCTCTTGGGAGGGCCGTACAAGGCGATCCAGTTTTTAGAAAGCGCTAGTGCCAACGTTTCGGCTTTGATATTTGGGACGGGTATAGCCGCACAGAATTTTGAACAATTGTCCTGAATAGTGAGGATATATCGGTTACCATTAAATAAAATTTTAAGCGGGCCGACGGTGTCAAGTGCGATTTTTTAAACGCTTCTGATGGGGTGTCCGTGTTCAACATTGGTTCCCGAGTTTTTATTCGCACCAATTTTTCCTTCTGACAAACTTTGCATTGGCGAACCAGGCTTTTGGTTTCCTCTTTCATTCCCTTCCATTGGTAGCGTTCGCTTAGCCGCCGATATGTCTTGATGATGCCTTTGTGTCCCCCGGGTAGGCTTTCATGGGCCTCTCGGATTATATCTCCCCGCTGTTCTTTCCATGGTGATAGGTACACCATGGAAAGTACACTCTAACAGCTCCTTAAGCGTGTCATAAGGCAAAGCTTCGGGGTCATCGCCAGGATGTGAGATGCGTAACGAACGGATCGAGTAGCGCTCAACGGCAATGCGTAGATTCTGCATTACCGTTGCAATATCCGCAAATGGGCTTATCAAAATTATGTGGTTTGCTGACGGCGCTTTAAACTTCCAGGATGCTTGACAGGACTTTAAACTTCCTTCTCGATGTTACGACAATGTGTCCCATTTTGAGGTTTTGACTACGGAAATTTTCTATGTCGATTTTTCCGAGGTAGGATAGAAACTTTCCGATGATGTTTAGAGAGTTGCAATCAACGCTGATGAAGTGGGCTACATTATTCTTGTCGTTCTAACCCTCTCGACAAAGTTTGACAATGCAATCGGTGATCTTATTCGTAATGGTAGTTTTGCAAGTATCGGTGTCTGACTGAGCTTCTCCGGATTCCCCTGAATCCACATCAAGGTAGGGAGTGGGAGAGCCTCTAAGTTCGTACTGTTTCGACCCACTAACCGGTAGTAACGGCGTGGGTTGTGGCAAAATTTGGTGTTGATTCCCCATGACGGGGCCCTCGAATGGTTGTAGAGGAGCTCGGGAAAGGACTCAACTTAGCCATAGGCTTGTACGCAGGTAATAGCGTTGGGATTGTTGATTTCCGGGTAGGAGGAATAATGGCTGATGTTTCCGTGGGGACCGCTCCGCAGTGGTTTTCCAAGTTTCCCCCGTCGATTTCGTGTTCTCTAAGAGCGCTGCTGAGAGCCCGAATCCAGCGGTACCCCTTTTCTATGAGGCCGGGTAGGTCTTCCGCCGACGATGGGCAGTTCTCAATGTCGATGATTTCGTCTGGATCCTCACGCGCACGAAGGGATTCGTCGAACTGTGAAAAATATTTTCTCAAGTCTTCTAGAAATCAGGTGGTAGTTCATCGGCGGCTAACCTCTTCGTAAGGAGTTTTTCTAGGGCTTCGTAAGGCTTCGTAAAGAGTTTTTCTAAGGTCAGCGTCCTATCAGCAACAGTTTCTGCTTCGATCCCACTCTCATCCGAAACCGGCGGGGTGATCTCGACTATAGGGTCCGAGGTCGATGCCTTTGAGTTTTGCGAAGGCTCTGATACGAATACGTCGTCACAGAGCGGCCATGCGGCTCGCAAATCGTCAGGTCGTTCTGAATTGATGGTGGACTTCTCGAGGCTGGGTGTCATACTACGATTAGTGACCCCGATTGGAGGAACAGCGTCAGTAGAGGACTCATCGCTGTGATCTTCAGACTCCGGTTCTTTATAGGTGACGCGCCTCGCAGCATGCCTTACCTCGTCTCGACATTTTACTCGGACCGCAATAGAGCTCGTATTTCGTAGGGTGGAAGGTTTCGTTGACTGTCCTTTATTCGGAGGGCGATTGTGAACGGGTCGCTTTAGGAAAGAGACCATTGACGCTGGGCCATCTCTTGTGGGAGGTTTTGTCCCCGACAAATTTGTGGGGAAGGCCATGACGGTGAGGGCGGTGGAAATTGGGTTGCGAGAGAGCACGTCGGCATTCTGATTTAGGTTGCCCGGTTTGTATTAAGAAATGAAATGGTAATCGCCTACCTTGGCTTTCCAACGAGCTCTTCGGCTAGACTGGTCTGTCACATTGTGCAGCTATGTAACAACTTGGGTATCTGTGACCAGAGTAAATAGCCGTCCCTACAAGTACGGCCGGAAATATGCAATCGCCCAGGTAGCCGCTAAGTATTCCTTGTCGTTACTATGATATTTCTTTTCAGCTGGGTTTAGCGTCCGTGACGCGTAGGCTATCGGTCGTTCTTGGCCGTCAATTACTTGACTCAGCACCGCGCCGAGGCCCGTATCTGAAGCGTCGGTGGCGAGGACGCAGGGCTGATTGAATTCCGGGTATTGAAGGACTGGTTTCGTGCAAAGAGCTTCGCGGATTTCATCGAAGCTTTACTGCTCCGATCCTGTCCAGACAAATTTTTTCCCCTTTCTTAAAAGGTCGCTTAACGGTCTGGCCTTGCTGGCGAAGTCCTTGATGAAACGTCGATAATAGTTGGCGAATCCATGAAATCGCTGTACCTCTTTTACGTTGATAGGAGCGGGGTACTTCCAGAGTGCCTCGATCTTTATCGGGTCTGGTCGGACATCATCGCGAGAAATAATGTGGCCCAGATAGATTACGTCCGTGCGAAGAAACTGGCACTTCTCTGTTTGGAGCGTCAGGTTGTACTGCCGGAGATGGAGGAAGAGATTGCTCAGCTGTCTTCCGTGCTCCTCTA
Source organism: Ophion obscuratus (assembly GCA_964007375.1). Lineage (NCBI taxonomy): Eukaryota > Metazoa > Arthropoda > Insecta > Hymenoptera > Ichneumonidae > Ophion > Ophion obscuratus. Next base: position 17,058,695 of record OZ023318.1, on the reverse strand, counting down.
GGGTGGGGGCGTAGATAATAATGTCATCAAGGTATACGAATAATTCGCAATCGTTGAGACCCGTCAAGGCCATATTCATGTGACGTTGGAATACCGGGGGGCCGTTTCGCAAACCAAAAGGGAGCACTGCAAATTCGTAATGGCCCTCAGGAGTGGAAAAGGCGGTCTTCGGACGATCTTTTGGATCAATTGCGATATAATGAAATCCGCTGGCCAAGTCGAAAATGCTAAAATATTTGGCACCTCCCAGGTAGTCTAGTATATGCGTGAGGTTTGGGAGCGGATACGCGTCCGGTAATGTCTTCTCATTGAGAGCACGGTAATTGATAACGACTCGCCATTTTCGATTACCATTAGCGTCTGCCTGTTTAGGTACTATCCAAAGTGGTGAGTTGGGGGGAAAATACTCGGTTGTATCTTTCCTTCGTGGAGGAGTTTGTCCATCTGGCGTTGGATTTCCTCCTTGTGGACCATGGTATACTGATATTGCCGTGTGTTCACTGGTAGGTCATCGGTAGTAGGAATTGTGCAAGTCATCAATGTCGAGTGGCCTAGTTTATCCCCCGGAAGGTGGAAACGATCAGGAAAGGTGGTTATAAATGAACGAACGTGTTCTGTCTCCTCGTCGCTGAGATACTCCAGTTCCAGTAGTTCTAAGATGGCGGTGACGCGATTCTTGCCGACAATGAGACTTGCGTCGAGAGAATCCGAATCTGAAATTTCTTCAGGCGGTCCCCGATATTCGAACGGTATTAAGTGCTGCGGTGGTATCGTCATCTCGAAATCTTCCTCGGTCGTGTTGATAGCCATGACGTAACAGCTATTATTTCGGTTGGTGACGGCGGCTTCGCCTATGAAAATACCGTTGTCAGCTATTAATCGCGGGAGGTATCCCTCGTCTAAGGTGGTGGATTTTAAATTGACTTTAATCGGTTGGCGTGTGCGAGCCGGGAGAATTACGCTGATGGAGTTGTTTGTTGATTCTGTTGGTTTAGTAGGTGTAAGTGTAGCCGGTGTTTCTGGCTCGGTGGTGCTAGCAGTGAAAACGCGAGCATGCTGTTTTTCAAGTTCCGAGACAAACGTGATTAGTTTGATTGGTCGGCTGACCATTAATAGGGCATTATAAAGGAAGGAAACTTCGCCTTGTTCTTGCACCAGATATTCTTCCCCTAATATGCTTACCCCCCGCGATGGGAGTGGCGACTTAGAGACGTGAAATCGTACGGGGCTTTCGAATATCTATCTTCACTTTCGCCGTGCCGATCGCCGTATGCAATTCTTTGTCTGAAATGCTCAATACCCCTATCCGATCATCCGTATTAATCGGCGTATTTCCGCAAGGAGCTTTGACTTCAATATTAATTACCGCACCGCTATCAACCAAAAATCTCGCCTTTTTATCAATCAATTCTGAAGCTGACATTTCTACCACAGCTTTCGGTTGTCGGGAATTTTTTCGCAAATTCACCATTACTATTGGAAGTTCACGGCGGTCGTCGGACGCGAATTTTGTTGAACAGCCGTCGACGCGTCGCTCAGACGGCTGGGATTCCCGTTTAAAGCTATATCTCTTTGGGATCGCTGTTTCTTTTGGCCGGAGGAGTATTGTCTCTACGACGCGGAGAATTTCGCGATGATTCCGGCGTGTCCCTGTTGTGGGATGAGCTTTTGCCTTGTCCGTAAGAGCGCGAGTATGACTCTCGGTAGTTGGACCGATAGTCTCTCTTTAATATGCTCCAAGGTGGACTGCGAATTTTGTCTTCTGTGGTCAAGTCTCTCGTATAACGTCCGCGGGATCTACAAGGGCAAATTTTACAATCCGGGCAAAGCGCTTCCTCAATAGAGGCTGCGTATGCACGGTGGTACGGCGAGAAATCTCGACTGTCACGGCAGGATCGACATTCGTCTTCAGAAGAGTCATCTCTGCGATAATATGTTCGTCGCGGATCTGCGTAATCATGGGACGAATTTACCCGATTTCGCGAACGCGGTATCCGTTTCTCGTCTACGTACGCGAGTTTGAAAGCAGCCTGCAAGGTGTCGGGATCGCGACTATGAACGTAAGCTCTTATAGCGTCGGGCAAGCCGTCAATATAAACATCGAGTGCCCTAGCTTCTAGTCTTTTTTTTGTCAATTGAGCATTTTCGTTGGCCTCATTTTCTTCGACTTCGCTGATTGCTCGTCGAATGTAACGCTGAAGGCGTGAATGAAAATCCGACACGTCTTCGTCATTTCTCATGCGTTCATCAAGGAGACGACTGCGATAATAATCATAATCCTTGTCAGGAGAGAATTTTTCTTTAAGCCACTTGAGTACCTGTTTAGATGAATCAAATGATTTCCCTTCTGCATGGGCTCGGGCCCTGCCTCTGAGCTTCGCTAAGATCCCGGTAATAAGTCTGATTTCCGCTCCTACACGAAGACCTTGTTGCAAAGCTTTTATTTCTGTTGCATAGTCGGAGAATTTCCAATTCTCACCGTCATATCGGGGAATTTTATCTAACGCATCTTTGACTATGAGATAATCTAAGTATGCTGAATTATCTAGCATGCTCTAATTTTGAGCGGTGTTATTGCCTTGAGGCATTGTTGAGTTAGAGGGCATGATCAAAATTATAAATTTAATTTAAATATAATGAGGTAAGGAGGTAAATCGAATTGAGTGCACGTTGAAGCTGATTTGAATTTACTATAATCGCATTAAAATTTTATAGAGACATTTTTTGCTTAAAACTTTGACCATGATAGTGATAGCATCCCACCGCTGCCACCAATTTGTTATAGCCGAAACTTGTAGTTGAGGCTAGAACAAGAGATTGACAACGCATCTAGACATTCGGGATTCCTGAACCTCCGTTTACAACTATTTAATAATTGTTTGTGTATGCTATTAAAGCGCTTGGCGCACCTATCTGGTCCAGGGCAAATATGGTTAAGGAGAATGAATAACCATCAGTTCTTCCTGTAATATTCCCGGCATATATTTGGATATAAAAACGTTACAATTTTCGGTCTCTCGCAGTCGACCACTCATTTCTTATGGAATACAGACGTGACCTAGAATATTACGGAAGTGGGTTAGTAACTTACTCGAGTGTCCCACTGGAAATGTGAAGCGTGCTTACGCTGCGCGTTTGATCTCCTCGAAGACCGTGCGAATCAGGCATCGATGCTAACACACACTCGCGAACACAAATCGCTCGGTAGACTCGAAAATATAAATCAAACTGGTTTATTTAAAAAATTTACCTACCGAAAACAATGACTTTTATTCGTTGTTTTAATTGAGTTCCTTTCGTGTTCTTGTTGCGATGAGCCGCTGCACCTCAGTGCCGCACTATGCCTCAGGCAGTGATACTTGATCGCGAATGATCGAAGTCACCGGCTCGGGAATGAAATTACAAGGACACGGGACGGACTAGATATACAGAGAGGAGTACTATGCGGAGCTCCGCTCTATCCTCAGATTCGCGAAAGACTAACATAAATTATTTCAAGTCGATGGTGGGTTGCCTCAAAATTATTGTGCCAATCAGCAATTTTACTTGTCTCGAATTGACGAATTTTGAAATAAGTCCTGCTGAACAGGTTCCCGTGTTCTCGCTGGAGTTCGTTCGCGTTACAAGGTGCTGAATAGGTCGTCAGCATTGTGGGGAAATAGGAATTCCAATTGCCCTAAATATTCTGGGTTCCGCAATGTGAGGTGTCGCAAGTTAAAGGAATGTGGCATTTCCGACCGTAAGGTAGAATTTGTACACGTACATTATGCTAACATTATGCTAACCTATTGAAAATAAGATACGGATGTAACACCGCACTAAAAGTTACATAGCGGACGCAAAAATAAAGATAATTGGATTTTGTAAGTTAGGTTTTAAAGAGGACAAGTTCACCTTCATTTTGATTTTTGAGTGATTTCTCTACAATCTATTTTTCGCTCCGGTATGCACATTTCAACATGACCATTCTTCTGATTTTTTTGGCCTTCGAAAATTAGCTCCACAGCTTGTGGAAACATTTTTCCCCGGTAATCTTCAATGGTAAACTTAAAAAGGAAATCGAAACCTACATGTTCGTTTTTTAGAAACAAACCCCTTAAGAGAGCCCTTAAAAACCCCTCAAGAGAGCATGTAAAAGGAGTAGCGGAGGGAGCAGCGATAATTGTAGAGAGAATCTGTTGTGACTACAAATCACAATAACTGTTTTATTGCATGTCTCTTCGACCGACGTACTAAAAAACAGGGTCCTGGAGAGTTCTATTGAAGTTATCCAGATTAGTCGTTACGTTATTCTGTAATATTGTTATCGGTATATTGTCTCTTCTGCCGATAACGTAAAAACTGGAGCTGCTGAGAACTCACTGTTGGGCAACGTTTTGGGATGATCTCGTTCAATAAACCAATTAGCATCGAATTGTTTTTTATCAAGAAGCGAAAAAGATCCGATTCTTCGTCGCATATCGACTAAGTATTATCTCTTTTTTCGAGATCAGAGCGTTTCGCAGGTAACATCATTTAATTATTTCCAGGGTCGAAGCTTTTGGACGTGGAACTTTCTGCGTCGTTTAATGGTTCGCGTGTCGCATTCTTTTCGTTTTTTTATTTTTTCGAGGACTTTTGTCACCTAGAAATCCATAATATCAATATTATTTTTCGTTTAGTTAAACAACGAGATTATATTTAAATGCGGGCACGTCGAAGACACATTAAAACCCGAGAATATTTTTTAATTACAGTGCCTCGATGACCGAACCATGTTCAGTAAAGAGAGATTCGGTGCATAACAATAATTTTATTTTTCAATTAATCTACTTTGCGTCGAAAAAGTATTATCAAACGACAGGCCGTCTCCATAAGCACCGATTTATCCATTTGAAGAAGTCGATACGTGTTTTTTATAAGTGAATACTCGAAAATTGTTCTACTCACAATATGAAATTGTTGAATAGAACAAAGTTCGAGTATTTTTTTATATACGAAATATATGTACAGTTGTGGGGACTTTTTTATTATAGATCGTAGGTTGTGGGATATATCGGTGGTCATGGGGACCGCCTATTGTTTATTAACAAGTACAAAAAGAATAGTATCCCTTTATTACGTCGCGGCCACCGACGTCAACAACGAAAAACTAATTGCCGTAATCGACGGAGTTGGATTCGTATTTTCTCGGAAAATCGAATACAATTTAGTAATAAGAGTCAGCTTAGAAAATATGACAATACATATAATCAATATTGTAGAACGTCTTTTAAATTATTCGATCATTTGCTTTTTATATTGGGAGGTGATTTAAAACGATGAGATACTGGAATGAGAGATAGCATTCCTCCTTTACATCGACTCGCTATTGCTGTAAGGTAATCATTTTCAACTTACTTTTCTTATTCGAGTATGATTGATTATTTTTAAAGTGATTTCAGAAATACGAGGAAACCAGGACGGAACGGGAAATGATAATAAGTATAGTCGCATTGCTTAGCTACTTTAATATTATTTTTTTAAAAATAACGACATTGATATTGAGCATAGATTGATATAAAAAAAGGTAAAGTAGCAACGTAATTAAATGCTTACTTAATTTTCACAAATTAAGAAGCGCATTCTCCTTCACATCCGATTTTGCGATCCATCAGTAGCCGCGGGCGACAGCAGATCATACGTTGAAAAGGACATGCTTTCTGAAGCGTGTGAAGGCCGTGTGTGCGAACAACAAGATAGGAATGTTTTATAACGATATTGTAATTTTGGTTTGTTAGATACATATTTTTTTATAGTATTCAGAATATCTGTCTGAAGATCTAATTTAGAATCCTCGTGTACTTTTTTAAATGCGGTAATAACGAGAGCAAAAAATCAAAATCCGCGTCACGTTCATCTTCCTGTTTCCGCTTCAAATCATTCGCAGAGTTCTTTGAGACATCGGCCTCCGTTTCTTTAATCGAGGCTGAGTCGTTTCCCGACTGCTGTTCAATATTTTCTTCAGGTGCACTCGAGGTTCAAGGTTCATCTGTTGTAGTGTTCTTTGAGACATCGACCTCAGTTTCTTCAGCCAAGAATGAGTCGTTTCGCGACTGCCGTTTCATTTTTTTTGTTGCATTTGGGCGACCAAGTTCATTCATCGATGAATTCGACTGTGAGGGTCTTGCTTCTGTCACAACTGACAAAAACGACATTCGTTGGTAGTATTCGTACTCCGCTCGAGAATTAGCAGCTGAACCACTTTTCAGATCCCTTTTTTAGCTTTTCTCTGTTGAAGCAAGTTCTCAAACTTTTCCAACGTTTCTGTTGCTCGACAACTGAAAATTAAAGAAAAAGGGCGATTTACATACGAGAGCACAATTATATACATATAATAATTGTGTAAGACCTAAAGTTTATACTTCCGTATCCGTAATTGTACCGTAACTAGTCAATAACTAAGATCTACCATTTTTCAAACATTAATAATGTTTTTTTTTTAATATGTAACGTATGTATTTTTTTCTTTTTAAGTATTTAGCATCAGCGGAACTCTTCGAATATCAGAACCCAGTTGTATTGCAGGACTACCTAGGCCATATACCATTGTTTTATTGGCGACGAAGCTTATGGCTCATCAGAACATACAACTTTGGTCACAAGTATTACGCACCCTGAAAATGTTCTGTCCGGAAAAACAACTCAATATCTCGGCGACAGTAAATCGTAACCAATTTACTAAACAGAGTTTTGAAGAGGACAAAGCCAGCTTTATATTGCTTTTTTATTCTTGCCATTTTTTGTACCCAATATGTCATTTTCAATAGGCTGGTTCGATCGCAATTATATGAGTCGCCTCGTTCGAAGAGATTACGTCGTAGTTACTCCCGAGTCTGCTAGATGCCACGACGTTCAGAGTCTTCAATTCAAATTTTCTGGGGGGTGCTAGCTTCATATGTTTTAGAGTACTGCCGGATTGTTGTTTAACAAAGGGTTGGGTTTTTTATTATTACCCTTTTGGGCGGGATGTAATCTCTTCGAACGAGGCGACTTATATAATTGCTCATTAATTGTATTGCGCGCCTCGTTCTTGAGATTACATCGTAGTTGTTTAGAGATAACAACAATCCGTTTTATTCATTTCGTATATTGAATTCTTTATATATTACATTTATGTTGGTCTGTGAAGGTAATTCTCACATATTCTATTCAAATCACAGTTATGTTTTGTCTATTATCTATACTTAATTAGTGCGGGATGAGAACATTATTCGCAAAGCCTGGCTGTACTCTCTCTATCGGCTGCTGATAGATTCTTGCGAACATTCGTGACCATTTAGTATTGGCCTATGACGCAAACAGATATATTTCTGGTGCTCCTAGAGAATAACTAATCTCCTCGAATACTTGACCGGTTTATTCCCACTCCGTGTCCGTATTCTTTACTCTCGACAGTCGATCCGCCTCTACGTTCTCTGCTGACGGTATGTAGGAAGCAAACAGAAAATTCCTTCTTTTCTCTGCCCACTACCAAATTTTTTTTGCAAGTTAATTGTACTTGTGAAACCTTGTGCCTCCCATTTTATTCACGTAGGCGATTGTTGTTGTATTGTCGATCCGTAATAATATCTGACTATTTACAGTTTCCCTGGCCAACTCCTGCTTCGCTAACTTGACTGCATATAATTCTTTGAAATTGATGTGCCATTTCGTCTGTGTTCCCGACCAAAAGCCGTACGTCCTTTTATTTCCTCTAACTGCTCCTCAACCGGAATCCGAGGCGTCTGTACACATTGTTACATAAAAGTTCCCGTTTTTATTTGGTTGGGACCCTACTTAATATGATTCTCCCACCAGCATAGATCCCGTATAACACACTGGGGAATCTCCATTTTTTAATTATAATCTCCACCGTTTGCTAATAGAATTTTAATCTTTTCTCTTTCCGCGATCTTTGTGTATAACCAGCCGTACTCGACGGCTAAGCAGGCCGCAACTACGCTCCCTATGAGCTCGGCAAACTCTCTGATCTTGCATTTTTTTTTTGTACTTTTTCACGATATTAACCAGCTTGCTCTTTCTCTCTTCTGGTAGCTCCAATGCGAACCTCTCTGTGTCTATAATAAATCCTAGGAACTGACACGTTGTCTTTGGAACTAACAAGGAACATCCCTCAGGTATCCGCCTCCGATTTTGTTGAAACTCATATATGTGATATAGCATCGAAAACTTTGAGACACGTATTTTTATTATCGGCGGAAAACGGATTTAAGGGGGGAAACCGCCCCTCAAAGAAAGGTGTGTCGAGAGGTGATTGTGGAGTTTCACCCAGAATATAAAAATGTTAAGAAAAAATTTAATTAGGGGGTAAACCACCTCTAAATTTGCCTTTTTTCACCCCACACTTAAGAGGGTTGTATGCAAATTAATAAAAGAGGTATCATTTTAAAGGGCAATTAAAATTAAAGTTGACGGGTTTTTGCGTCTTGGCGACGACAAATTTAAATTTATCCGCTGATTTTAAATATTTCTGTAAGCTACAATTTAATGTTTTATCTTATTTCAAAATTATTACATTCTTCTTAAGGGGTAACTACCCTTTGACGAGAAACATCATTGAAGTATCCGCTTTCGATTTCGTTGAAACTAATATATGTGGTAAAGCATTGCAAACTATTAAACATATTTTTTTTGTATCGGCAGAAGAACGGTGTTAGGGGATGCAAACACCCCTTAAAGTTTCTCCCACAAGAAGTCTACCAATCTGAATGAAACAAAATCGGAAATTCCTTTAATATTAACCGATGAAAAATCCATTATAAGAGTGTTGATTATAAATATAATTAAAGGGTAAACCACCTCTCCATTTGCCGTTTTTCACCCCACGCTTAAGAGGGTTGTATGAAAATTATTAAAACAGTTTTTGCGTTTCAGTGGGATAGCAAATTTAAAGGGGTAAACCACCCCTAACATAAATTTGTTCATCACCGTCGTGTTTTCTGTGTTTAACATGTATCCGCGGATTCAAAATATTCTCCCGCGTTTTTAAATTATTACGTTTTTAAATTTTTACATTTTAAGGGTAAACTACCCCCTCTAATTGCTTTTCGTTTGAAGTTTCGCGAAAAGTTTCACGAATTTCGTTAAAACTGTTTTCATTTCATCGGTAATATCAATTTTATGTTTGTGTGTGCAGGCATATTCGTTTTGAGTTTTAGGAGTGGTACTTTGGGAGTGGGAACCTGGGGCTACCCCTTACTCATAAGACAAATTTTCGTCTCGAAACGCTTCCGATTTGAATATGCACGTCCATTAAGCATCTTCATAGGAATAAACATACACTTCTACTATATCATTAATTATAATAATTTCCAGAATAAGTTATAAGGCTCACTTCGTATATTTCGGAACGATGATGCGCCTGGATCAAGTGATAATATAGCCAGCGACGTAGTTTTGTAGAGGAATGTCTATTTTTATTATTTTACCGTTTATTTAATTAAACATATTAATGAAACTGAGGGTTTTACAGTAGGTTAACAAACATGTTTTAAATATATTTTGACATATTTCATTTGGGAATCACGTTAGCTGATTCAATTAATAGTACTAGTGAAAAGTATCGCAGTCATATGCCGTCAAATAATTTTCTCATGACATATACTTTTTTTCATATAACTATCAACAATCATGGCTCATAATTCCTGCAATAATGATAGTCATAAAAAAATGCTTTAAACACAACGACTTTTTGCACCATGCACATCTGATAACGGCAAAATTATTGCAACCGGGTATTTCACAATGTGTGTTCGGTTCACCAAAACCAAAGGTAACAGGTTTTTCAAAATCTTCTGATTTTTTAGATATATAATTACTTTTATACCATGAATATTTAAAAAGATTAGAATACCGCGGTGATGAGAGCTGATTGTGTGTAAGTGATGGCAGTTCAATTATATTATTCCTCAAGTACAAATTCATATCAGATTTTAATAACATTACACTGTCTGAAAAATGTCGGACGAAATTTTTCCACACTCTGAATCCAAATACATCGAGTGGCTGAATTTTTCGAGTTGTACCTTTTGGAATAATCATTGGGATTATCTTCTTGAGCGTGTTCCGATATACGCTGTGAATGCTGTGCGGCATGACGTCAACTCAGTGTACTGCGGCGCTGTTCCGTTTTTAATTCGTACACCGGTGGATACTTTAAAACGGGACACGTTACAGTATACTGGCGATTTGCCGCCTTTGTTGTACTGTGAGTGCCTTACCTTCCGGAGGACCAGCGCTTGCAGTACAAAGATGGAGGCTATCAATGACGTCATGATTGTCCCTAGGGCACTGTGACAGAGGACTGGAGGCCTATATAGGAACGCATCTGCAGGCACTGCCACCACTGGTCAGTAGCGGCAGCGTATATCGGAACACGCTCCTTATCACGAGTTGTCGCTTCATATACAACCTTAGGGCAGTGTCTACTTCAAGAGTCTATCAATAATACGCTATGTCTCCCGACGTCAGGAAAGAAAACCTTTCCCAACCAGGTTTTGAATTGCTCTGTTAACACAAAAAAACATTCAATAT